>JASAMY010002793.1:0-13972 GCA_030248085.1 Paralinhomoeus sp. GSCO2_6 | reverse complement strand
TATGTTTGTCCTTGGTTCAGTTCATGTTGCTAAGGTGAATATGTGACGCTATTTTGTTTTCAAAGTCCAGAATTTGAAAAAAGGATCCTAATCAAGGCACGCCTCAAGCCACTTACGCTTTTTGCAGCTGATCAACTTCAGTTTGAACAAACCGTGTATAAAAACTGAACCAAACGCAGCAACACGTCACATATTTGGCATTTTTTTTTGTGTTCGCATGCATAGGAAGGTGCAGTGGCAATTATTAAGACCTACACACACTGCACTCACATATGCCCCATGACCGAATGCCACTTGGCTGTGAGACAGACAGGAAGGACCGCATGACCGAATGCCACTTGGTTGTGAGACAGACAGGAAGGACCCCATGATCTTGCACATGGAACACGATGCACGCACAGGCTCGCACGCACGCATGCACGCAGGCACGCACGCAAGCACGCACAAGATGTAAAATGGTGCATGGCACTATGCAAAAAATGGTTTAAGTTCATTGGGTAAAATGCCAAAATAGGAATGACAAATGGAGCCACTACAGTATGTATGCCTACACATCACTAACTGTGGTGACAACCCACATGTCACAAATGTTAGCAGGGTGCCGATTATTTATCGAGGAAGTTTGGCTGTGCCAGGTCCATGGTAATGGCCAATGGCAACGCATTGTCCGAGAGAGATGAGATGTGAAAGGGTTGCTGTTGCGTTTTGACTGAATGAGGTGGCTCGCACAAAAAATGCCAAATATGTGACGTGTTGCTGCGTTTGGTTCAGTTTTTATACACGGTTTGTTCAAACTGAAGTTGATCAGCTGCAAAGCGTAAGTGGCTTGAGGCGTGCCTTGATTAATACCCCTCTTTTTCAAACTGGACTTTAACAAAATAGCGTCACATATTCACCTTTTTTTGCAGCCACCTGCAAATTTTTCCTTAATACAGTGTTTTTTCATAAGACAAGCATTGATACGCAAAACCTATGCAGGCACGCACGCACGCTCGCACGCACGTATGCACGCACGTGTGCGCGCCCGCAAGTACGCACGCTCGCACGCACGCACGCTCGCACGCACGCACATACAGACATACAGCAGCAGACCAGAACGCACACATGCCCCAGCGTACCAAAAAAAGCAAATGTAGCGTGTCCAGTGGAATCCCTCAATCGCAGTAGGAGACACGCATCGTATAGAAACGCGCCAAAATCGGTTCAGATAATCAAAAGTTATAGGCGATCAAAAAATCCAAAATCCGCGCTGATACAGTGTACACCCAGGCAAAGAAGTGTGCCGCGCGTTAATTGCAACCGGTCCGACGGACATGCGCGTACGATGGCGCGATCGAAGCGTGTGTGTGCGTGCACGCGCATGCAGTTTTGCTATCGTGCTGCGCCATAGGCGGTACATTATGTGCGTGCGTGCGTGCGCTTGCAGTTGTGCTATATTGCTGCGTTTTAGCATAGTGATGTAAAGTATGAAAATGATCCCTATGACTAGGCGGTCAACTTTCGTGTTTTAACCGAAATGATCCGGCCTACCCACATCGAGTTGTTTGTGAAGCAGCCCATTTGAAGGTGTGCGTGCGTGCGTGCACATCTGCAGTGCCATATTGGTTCGTCGGAGCATAGCGATGTAAAGAATCAAAATGATCTACACGTGCAGGCGGTCAACTTTTGTGTTTTAGCCGAAGTAATCCGACGTACCCACATCGAGATATTGCGATTTTCCCAAAAGTGAAAATATTTTGGTGCGTCGGAGCGCGTTGGTACTAAGGAATGAAATGTTCCCCACCAATCGGTGATCAACTTTATTATTGACCTCAAAGCCATCCGAGCTAACCACTCCGAAATATCGCCGATTTTTATTAATTTCCCAAGAGTGTAGACATATTGGATGACTAATTTTTTCAATGGGGTCTATTCCAGGTCATGGCGATCAACTTTCTCCATTATAGCGAAACTCTCAGATCAACGGTTGAAGCGCCTATAGAGGACAAACTTTTGCCCAAAAAAACGACTATGTCCGAGAAAAATCGTCAAAATGGACCATAGCTACACATTGCCACGGCCTAGAGCCGAATGCTTTGGGCGACAAGAATCCCATCATGAGCCGCCAACACCTGCGAAGTTTCATGCCGATCGAGAGTATCGTTCACGAATGGCGGTCCGAAAACCTGGCAAGAACACGAAAAAAAAAAGGACGCGCTTTCGAAAACATTTTTGGAACTATTGACCCCCTACAGTAAAACAAGGAAACGCGTTATGGCGCGTTCGATGCCCCAGAAGAAGGCGGTTCATTTGAGCCAAACGCGACGAAATCCGTTCAGGCAATCAAAAGTTATAGGCGATTGAAAATTCGAAAATGCGCACTGAACAAGTGGTCACATATTAGGGTTGTACGCTGACGCGTACACCCTGATTCCTTGTTAGCCCTCTTTCCACTGTGTTGACAGGGATCCTTCCAGGATTATCAGTAGCCCCAATCGAGATCGGCGTCAAGGCGGCCATGGTCATCGTGAACGCTGCCCATGGCGGCGTGAGCGTCAGAGGCGACGCCGAGAGCCTGTATTTGGGCTTGATTGACTCTACCGAAGACGTTGAATTCGTGTGCGATGCCACCGAGTAGCGGGCGAAGAAAGTGGTGGTTCCCTTGCCTTTCGAGAGCGTCGACATGCGAGTCAACGTTGAGAGCGTACTCGAAGTCTACCCACCCAGGTTGTTGTTTCATCAGTGCGTGCGCGCGGCACACAGCACAATGTACAGTGCGCGTGCACATGTCAGCTATAAACTACCGGTAGATGTACAACAGCTGAACGGCTAACAACAGCTAGCTACAGCTAACCACAGCAGAAACGACAGGTAACAACAACTGTCCAGTACATGCTCGCGATATTGCTATTTCAGCAATACAAGAGAGAAGCCGAAAGGAAAGGTTGGCTACAAAGGCACTCCAAAAGTGGTCACACCTTATTCAGCAGAGGGGTATGGAGAGAAGATCTACCAAATTTCTGAGAAGAAGGAGGAATAGACTACTGATTGACCTGAAGCAAAAAGTGATCCTTCTGGACCTACATAGAATACCTATGTTTCTTGTAAGCTGATTTAATTAGCTTTAATTGCATATTTTCTGCCTTGCTTCAAGAATTGTTGCAAGATAAACGCAGTGCTTACAGGCAGCCGCCAGTGTTATGTCAGTGCTCAACTTGCTTGCGCTAACGCCCACAGCCCACACTGGGTCGCCCAGTTTAGCAGCGGCACTCAAGCAAGAGCACCGCATTTTGCACTCGCCAATGCGACAGCTTGTGCAATGTATGTGTAATGCCCAGGCTTGGGTTAAAAAAAAAAACAAACATTTTTTTATTTAATTTTAAATTTGTTTATTAAAACGTTCTCAGAGACGGTTTTGGACGTAACATCAATGTTGCAGAAGATGTTTTAAGCCGTCTTTATAAAACGTCTAAATCGTCTTCATAAATTCTTTTCTCGGTGTCCAACTGTGTTTGTCAAGGACGTTTGCCAACAACCTCTTGTACACATGAAAATGGCCGCTGCACCACACACTGCATCTCGCAGCAAGCATTTATTCCACGGTTACACGCTGTAAGATGCAAAATCGTATACAACTGACAGAAGGCGACGCTTCACGAGTACCATAGTCAGAATGTGAGATGTACCTACCTACACGGTGTAGATGGCATGCAAATCTATATGTACATTTTGCACCACTGAATTCTCATTGTTGCAATATCGTTGTAAAGATTTGTATACCTGGAATGGTGGAAGATGTTGACCCCTCTCTCGAATGCGTCGTCGTTGCAATGCCACGTTGCTTGGTCGAAGCGCTGGACTGATCGGTTGAGTGTGCTGACGTTGGCGCCTCTCCCTGCACAGAGCAGACTGATGTTCAGCCGGGAGAAAATATTTGCATATAACAGGAAGAAATCTAAGAAGAATGGAATGGCCCCGCTACTTAGCGATGTCAAAAAAGTTAAAAAAAAATAAATAAAGTCAAAATACTTTTTTAAGTACAGTTAAAAAAGCAAAAAGTGCTAAAAAATGTATGTATGAAAAATACATTTTAATTAAGAAACTGTTGAACAAGTCCTTCAACTTTCTTAATTAAAAAAGTGATGAGTTAAATAAGTATTACAATCAATGTTTTAACAGGTTTTTAACAACACACTTAAAAAAGTATTTTTACTACAAACTTTGCACGATTTACTGTCTGAGTTGGCCCTGAAGGAAGTCCTCGCATAAGCAGTTTGACGAAGTATTACAAAGAAGTTTGACACTGCATTCAGATTGTCATTCAAATGATGGCATGGCTCTATTTTCCGCTGCAATTTCAATGATTTCCCGCTTGCATGAGATGTTCAAACTGATTGACAGGAACGTTTCTCACAATTGCAAGCCACCTATTAAATTCTAATTATCTAATACTTTGCAAAGCGCATCATCATGTAAACCTCCTATACAAACAGAAACTGAAATACATTAGTAGCTGAAAAGCGTTCGCGGTTGACCAGCTGCTGACAGAGGATGGCGACGAGGTCGAGGACGATCAGTCTGTGCCACTCAGATGAACTATCACTCACTCAACTCTGTCCCATATGTTGTTGTTGCCCTGCCCTGTACGCTCCCGCACCAACCGATCGCGTGCATGCGTACCCTGTACATCCCTATGTATACAGGGTTATCAAAACTACGTATATGCATCCCCCCCCCCTAGGGAAATACTGGTTGGACCGATTTAGCTGAAATTCTACATAGATGTAGGCCAAACAAAAAAAACATGACCAAATAAAATTTCATGCAAATCGGACAACCGAGCGTCGAGATATGAGCAATGATCCAAGGTAAGCTTAATGATCTTGTCAGTAAGCTTGCGGCAGCTCGATCTTTGGAGATTTCGACTTGCTGTCACCACTTCACCCGTTTCTTGGCGAATCAGCAGTGGTCTGCCGACGTTGGATCAGTCCGTGATGGCCAAGTCATGCAGCTCTCTGTTCCAGAGATCGGTGACCCATCATTCCGCTCGCTTCAGCTTCTGAGCCACCCAATTTCTGGTGATGAACTGTGCACGTGCGTCGCGTGCATTCGGAAAGTGACCGCAGCCGCTTCATTGACGAGACGCACTTTTGTAGTCAGTGTCGTCGACCTTTCGTAAGCGCGACGTGGTCCTCGACACTCGTTCAAAACATTTGTTTGCCATTGGAATTGTTGCCATAAAACATGAAGTAATGTTTTTTTTCACTGTACCTTGGATGATTGCTCATATCTCGACGCTCGGTCTTTCGATTTGCATGAAATTTAATTTGGACATGTATTTTTGTCTGGCCTACATCTACGTTGAATTTCAGTCCAATGACGTTGAACAACGTTGAATTTCACTACGTTGAATCCGTCCAACCAGTCTAGCTGGGTGCATATAGTTTTGATACACCCTCTACAATGTACATGTGCATATCTATATTACTAAAGCACAATGTTTGTCTGTCTGCAACGCAGCGCAGACAGTTGTGCTGGATGGATTGAGCTGAAATTTTGTATGAAGCTGCCTTGGCACATTTCACCGTCAAAATAAGAGTGGCATTTCTGAAACTACCGTAATCCGTGAGTTATGCAAATTGCGCATACGTGTTTTATCGAATTTGAGAATTTCGTGTCAAATCTGCTTGGGATATATGCAATCAACCGCGCTGATCACGAATATCACATCCGTTTTCCAATGCGATACCGTAATCACGATATACGGCACATTGAATATGCAAAATGCATTTGATCGAATTTGAGAATTCAGCGTCAACTCTGATTGGGACATATGTAATCGACAGTGCTGATTACGAATTTCACATCCGTTTTCCAGTGCGACACCGTAATCGCGAGACATGGCACGTTGAATATGCAAATTGCGTTTGATCGAATTTGAGAATTTAGCATCAAATCTGCTTGGGATGTATGTAATCGACCACGCTGATCACGAATATCACATCCGTTTGTCACTGCGATACCGTAATCACGAGATACAGCACATTTGAAGTTGATACAGTACAATACAATACAATTGACTGGATTGTGTTGGATAGATTGTGTTGAAATATGGTTTGCACCTACCTTGGCATTTGGTTGCTTATATGACCTTGATTTATTATTTTCTTGCATACAGATGTTGCCGATTTAGTTTTAAGCAACCCATCATCCAAAAAAAACCTACTGTCATCGGGCTTGTGGGGGGCATTATTTCGGTGTGTCTCTTATGACGCTCGTAACGCTGTCCTTTTTTGCCGCTGATTGTACCTAAAGGGGGCAGACATATAAACAAGTATTTTTACCATAGAATTCTATAGAAACGCAATCACGGAATTTAGCAAAGCTCCCCTCTTAAACTACTACCCTGACACACGTTCGAATTGGGCAGCACTGTGCAATAGTAGTTGGTCGTTTACATACTTGGTGGTAGCACGCCACAGTCTCCTTTGGACCATTCTAATCCCTTTTGATATAAGCAGTTTTGTGTTAATGCAAAAGGCTAAAAACGGTATATGTGCAGTATTCGAATTAGAAGCGAAACATTCCGTAACAAAGCGAAACAACCGTGTCAAACATCTCAATTCGTGTTTTTACGAAGTGTATTTATTTGGATCGTTCAATATCTTGCCGCCAAAGACTTGTACGTAGACGTTGCTGCCAATATTCAATGCGCGGATGAGCATCAAGGCGAAGGTAGATGCCGAGAAGTTCGAGAAGGGAAGCCACCGCCAGCGGTGCAGCTGCGGAACACGTTCATTGGACAGAGCTCGGCGTCGTCGCGTCAGCCGGGGTCGACAGCGCCAAAAAGGCAGGCAGGGCGCATCGACGTCGTACCTGTCGACGGGCGCTGACGCACACAACGACGCTGCGCAACTTTCGGGTTTGTCGTTGGGTTTGCCATCCGGCACGTCGCTGTACTTCGGACTGTCCGTCTTGCTGGCGGCGCCGACGGAGACGCCACTGAACCGACTGATGAGCGGCGCGGACGAGCACCAGTCCACGTCGTCCGCGGCGAGCGGCGGCCTCTACTCCGCGTTGTCATCCACAAAACGGTGCCCATTAACCGAGGCTAAGTCCGCACCCTCTTCAAGTCCAAAGAATCTCTCGCCTTTGATGACTTTCTATCAGCTCCACCATTGACCTCATTCAAGCTCCCGCACAGCACCTCCAGTTTGGCGCAGCTTGGTTTTGTTTGCTGTTATACGCACAAGGCACTGTTGGTGTTTGGCTGCACTGACAGTCACATGAGCATGTCACGATTTCAAGTTTCAAGTAGCTCTCTGGCTGCTTGCTATGCTACGCATAATCGACGATGATCCGCATTGCAGAAAATTGCTTTTGTAGTGCACGCTGGGATCGTGCAAAATAAAGTGGCATGCGGTGAAAGGGTGCATTGTGTCGTCGTAGGCTTTTGGATTCCTGGTCTATTGTGGAAAATTCGAATACTGCACAAAACGCATTCGAATACTGCCTATACACCGCTAAAAACGGCTAAAAACAATTGTCGCGTCCGTTGCGTCCGTTTTCGTCCGTGCTTCCGTGCGTCCGTTGATTATTTCCTTAATTTTAGGCTTTGCTTAGGCTTAGTCCAGACTTTGCTTAGGCTTAGGCTTATGCTTAGGCTTAGGCTTAGGCTTCGCTTAGGCTTAGGCTTCGGGCGCATGGACGCACAGACGGAACTGACGCAACAATTGTGTTTTGCCCTAAAAACAATTGTTTCAGCTGTTGTGTCTGTGCGTCCAATGATAATTTCCTTAATTTTAAGCTTTGCTGAGGCTTAGTCCAGACTTTGCTTAGGCTGAGGCATTATGTTTAGGCTTAGGCTTTGCTTAGGCTTAGGCTTCGCTTAGGTTTTGGACGCATGGACGCAATGGACATAACAATTGTGTTTTGCCATTGCAAAATGCTGGAATCAGAAGGCACACTGCAAACAGAGTGGGTGTTTTAAAACAGAGAGCACTTCTTTGGCATTCATGCAAATGCATTGGTTGACATGTATTGGTTTTGGTTGACATGCATTCCAACACTTTGCAGTTTCATCATTGCTGTGATTCATCATTGTACAACTGAGTAATCTCAACATTATTTTATTTCATGAGACAAATTGATGTTGAACCACTTTGGAGCACTTTGCAAGCAGGAGTCCTGAGTTGAAGCGGCTAGTGTATAGCTACATATGTACTTATCGAGCATCTCACCACCTCAAAGACATAGATCTTTGCGCCATCGTGGGCCTTGAGCGCGCCTTGTTGCCATGTACCGTCGAGTGCAATGGACGCTGTGCTCGGCTCGCAGTTGTTCGTTGACCGGTTCGAGAAGAAGGTCAGGCCAACACCTTCCTGCACAACGTCTGACACTCCTCAGCCGAGCCAACGGTGTACTGCAGCCGCTCCAGCGACGCCTGGACCAGGGGATGGGCCAGCTTGAAGCCCGGCTTCCATCCTGGCGCCATCTCACCTGGCACGCCGGTATTCACTGCAACCAATGTTGCTCGCTTTGCTTTGCCTTGCTCAAGATACGCACTAATTTCTGTGTCCGTCCCGTCGCGCTTCCCGTCCACGCTCGAGTGTTCGGTCGGGCGCAGAGGAAGCGCACTCGTTGTTGTTGTTGTTGGATTTGGAGCGACGCTAGGAGGCCGTCAATGGCCCATATAGCCTGCCCTTCTCCATGACGCCTTCCTGTCTACAGCCATGGTAATTAGCCAAAGACTTTTGGAAGAACGCCATCTGTAATCTAGCGCAGCGATGGCACGAGAAAATCCATGGAAAGGGAAGTTCTCGATCTAGTGGCGCCATCAAGAATCGAATCCAGGACCTTGCACGCAAGAGGCCGGTTTTTCACCATTAGGCCATACGCTGCCCAAGCGCACTCGTCCGCGCCGGAGTACTCGGGAGTGGTGACGACTCCTGGAGGATCCACTCACAGTCGACGCAGAGCAGCGCGTCCACCACGGCTTTGGTCCAGAACAAGTAGACCACACAGGACGAGACGCATTGGACAGCGGGCCCCTCCCGGCTGCTCGAGCTCCCCCGAAGCACATGTCCGAAGTGGTCCGATTCGACGAACTGCACCGGCTGCCTGGGACGGTCGGTGCCGACTGAAACTTTTACAACCTCTTCGCTTGCCAACGTTATTGTACGCATGACTTTTGCGTGGTTGCGCGACCGCCCCAACAATGGGAACACATTTTTGCGTGGAGCGAATTGTTTGCAAAAGAAACGGTGAAATTTCAATCCATAGCATCTGTTGGCAGCTTTGCGATGCAAGTAAATTGGCTTTAGGGACTTTGCATTCGCTCTGATTGCACGGGTTACGTTGCTGTAGTTACATTGCTACTGCAAGTACATACATACATGTATCTTACGTACAGTTTCTGTAGGTTCATTGCTACCGTGAGTTATTACATCTTAGCTGCGAAACTCGCTTCGGACCGGAACTCACACCATTGTCGGCCCCACCACAAGGTGCCGTTCACTTTCTTAATTGGCAAGGCGAATGTGCGCTTGCCGTTTCCGGGTACGGAGCAGATTTGGTTGAGTTCGGCTTGACTGGGCGCCGCGGCGCCCATAAACGCGTTGTTGCGCAACGGACACTGTCTTGCCAACTTTTCGCTGTTGCGCGTTTTCTCTATGCTGAAACCACGGACCATGCGCACTCGGCTGTGTGTATACCCAAGCGCATACGGTAGATAGAGACTAGTGTAAGTACACACATGCGGTGTCGGTGTGCACCGTACGCTTTTAAGCAATGATTTTTATTGGATGAAATAGCTCTGTATCTATAGCAGACTCGGTAGACTGATGAACTACGGTAAGAGGTGAAGTTCCAAAATACAACGGGACAACAAAAGTTCAAAAGAGCCTTACTGATGCAGATAGAGACAGCGACCGCCGATGCTTGTGTCGCAGTCTAAAGTCAATCTCAACTTCGTTCGCTTTGGGGAATGCGTACCATTTGTCACCACACCTGACTAATGAACGGGCCGCACGCAGTTGAATGTCAGAATCGAAAGCGACAGTACCAACGTCACACCAGCGCTGCTGCTCTTCATCATTTCAAACTATAGGTAGCTGAGACTGCACAGCTTCTGGATGCGCGTGTGCACATTTAGAAGCAGTGGCACATGCATGACAAAAGTGTGCCTCGCACGCAATCACGCACAAACCACAACCATGACAATTGATCGCCATCGGCACGCTCTTTTCCCGTTAGCACTGGAATGCTTAGCAACGCACCAAATTGGCACATCGTAGAAAATAATCTACTTGATACTCTTGAAAATAATGGTTCTCTTCTACAATATTTTGAAGGGCACCTGTCGTGGGTCGACAGACTCCAGCCCCCATTCAAAGCGACACTGCCAACGTCACACCAGCGCTGCTGTTCTTCATCATTTCAAAGCACCCGAGTGGTTATCTACTGTAGCTGAGACTGCACAGCTTCTGGGTTTGCGTGTGCTCATGCAAGAGTCGTGTGGCCTACCTCTAGGTAGCATTAATGTCAAAAGTGTGCCTCGCGCGCACTCACGCACAAACCATGGCATTTTGATCGCCGTCGGCACGCTTTTTTCCCGCTAGCCCTTGAATACTTAGCAACGCACCATATTGTTATACCGTAGTTCGCAGAAAATACATGCATACATGTCGTACTGTAAATAATGGTGCTCTTCTATATACTGTAGATACCCAAAAAGTAGAGTTGGGAAAAATACGTTTTGACTTTGGACCAGCGTATTTTTTTTTAAAAAATACGGTATTTCTTTATAACAATAAGTATCTTTTTTATTTTTTTAGAGTACGTATGTACAGGTACCATACATCATAGTAAGCCATCAGCGAAGTGTCAAAAGCTTAGAAATCGGTACATAAAGTAGATCGAACGCTGTAAAACTGTGCAAGCACGCAAGTAGACGAGTAGGAGTGTTTGTGCGTGCGTGCGTGCGTGCGTGCGTGCGTGTGTGTGTGTGTGTGTGTGTGTGTGTGTGTGTGTGTGTGTGTGTGTGTGTGTGTGTGTGTGTGTGTGTGTGTGTGTGTGTGTGTGTGTGTGTGTGTGTGTGTGTGTGAGAGCGTGGGCCGGGCCTGGGCTGGTACAGGCCGGGCAAGGCCGGACGTTCTCCGCCTCGCGACGTTGAATGTCACTGCCTATGCTGATGCATTGTGCGTATCAGGCGAACTGTTATTTTCGGCACCGTATTAGCAACTTTGTATTCAATGACGCGCGTCTGTCGCGCGTAAATCGCGTAAATGGTTGTGAACTGCGATTCTGAGAGGTGGATTCGTCATTCCGTTCCATCGATCGGCCAATTGGCATACGGTATTTCAGTAAATTGTACACTGTAGTGACTGTACTTATTTCATAGCAGCACGGCCCGGCCTACAATCTGAGCAGCTGGACGGGCGGGGCCGGACTATCTGGCGGGCCGGGCCGAGATGCCCAGGCCCGTGCTCATCCCCAGTGTGTACTGTGGAGTGCTTCGTGCGCATTGTTTAGAGATATATTGAAAAAATTTTGAGATTCTAGTCAGGGGTTGGTTTCTGACAGGGGTTGCACGAAACCAGTCCCCCCCCTCCGGTTGCGCACGCTTGGGCGAAAAGTTACTCCAAAGCACAACGTCTGCGCCTTTTTTATTTTTTATTTATGTTTTTTTTTTAGGTTCACGGCGCTGAGACAGCAGCAGGTCAACAAGTTGAACGAAGAGAACGAATTAGCGGCCAGTTTCACTCGTGTTGACATCACACATGAATAACGAACATTGTTGACCCATCTCCAAGACGCCTTCCAGTCTAGAGCCGCATAATAGGCCAGAGAACATTTGGAAGAACGCCATCTGTTGCATCTAGGGCAGCGACAGCACGAGAAACTGCGAAAACCGATCGAAAGGGGGGTGTCCTCCATCTAGTGGATCCGCTAAGAATCGAACCCCCCGAACCGTGTCGGCGCAAGAGGCCGAATTTCCTATCACTGGGCCATATCGCAAGGCCATATATGCATAGACATGTCTGCTCATGACGGCTCATGTTGCAGAAGACGGCAGGGGCGACTCCCAGCAGAAACTACACGAAGGCGCTCGGGAGAAGGTGCCCATGTTTCAGAACGAAAGCAAGTCCGTTGATCGGGAGCCATGTCTTTGTGTCATAACTAGACGAAAAAGGACACACCGAACGCTCGCTTTTATCGAAGTTTGGATTTTGCAGAGTGCTCAAAGTGAAAAATACTACCGCTCCTTTTTACCCAATAAATAAATAAAATGAATAAAGTTGGAGGGACCCGAACCAATTTTCATTTTTTGAGAGAAAAGTAGCTTAGAAAGGTAGGAGAGGCTTCTTCTGCTGCGAGACGATTGCGAGACTTTTAGGACATTTTTCAGGGAAATGCGATTGTTTGCAATAATCTGAATTTTGCGCTTGTTTTTTGTTTTCAGATTCGCGATCGTCGCGATGGGGTCGTCCGTTTGGGCAACGCCGTGCGGCGACGTGGATCGGCAAAAAAAACGAAATTCGAATTGGTATTTGCGAACAAAAAATCGCATTTTAGCTAAAAATGTGGTAATTTCGCAAATTGTTCTCTCGCGGCGGAGGGACCTCTCCTTTACACACCCCTACGCTAAAAATAATTTAGTTTTATTTATTTATTATTTATTGGGGTGAAAAAGCATATACACTCTGCCAATCCAAAGGTTTCCAAATAAAGCAAGCATTTGGTGTTTTAGCATCTAACACAAACTACCCTCATCTCCCAAGAGCCACTTGGTGCTCTCTGGTGTCTCTGGTCTCTGGTTTAATAACCGTAATAACAGGACATCTATGCCATATTATGGCCATTATTATGGCCCAGTGATGAGGGAACATGGCCTACTGCACCAAAAACCAGGGTTGGACTGAACAAATATAGAATGGAGGAGGCATGTAGTTTGTATTGACTACCCTGAATGAGCATTTTCTTCAAATGTCTCTGGTATATAAGATCTAAAAACGGGAAAGCATTATTGGAGATGGGTCAACAATGTTTACCAAGTTGGCATAGTGTCAAACCAACCTGGCCCAGCTAACGTTCTCTTGGTTGCCAAAGCTGTGGCTACTCTGTATAAGCACTAAACCTAAAAAAAACATAAATAAAAAAATAAAAGACACAGACATTGCTGCTTAGACGTTGGCAAAGTCAAGAGGGAGGGGTTTGGTATCAACCTGTAAAATTTCTACTGAATCTCACATTTTCAAAAGGATCTGAGACAATGGCACTCACACATTACAGCTGGGACACGCGAGCCACTGCACCACAGGCAGATGGCTACCACAGCCCAGTCACTAGATCACAGGCCAGCCTGGGCTGGGCGTGTTGGGATTACAGGTGTGAGCCACTGCGATGCCCGGCCTAGATTTACTTAACGGAATAACGAATCCACCTCTAAAATCGCGGTCGCCACAACCGTACGGGCCTTTGCGCCGTTGCGCGGACAGACACACATCATACAAAGTTGCTGCCTGGTCGGCAAATTCCTACAATGCCCGTACAGTAGTAGCTCCTCTGCGTCCACCCCAGCCCGGCCCAGCCACCACTAAACAGCCCGGCCCATGCTCATCTCTACTACACACACACACACACACACACGCGCGCGCGCGCGCGCGCGCGCGCGCGCGCGCGCGCGCGCGCGCGCGCGCGCGCGCGCGCGCGCGCGCGCGCGCGCGCGCGCGCGCGCGCGCGCGCGCGCGCGCGCGAGACGTGCTCCGTACTTGCGTGGTGCACAGTTTTACAGTTTTCGACACTTTTTGGCGCTTCATGGGTGTATGGTTATGGTACATACGTACTCTCCAAAAAATTGGGAATTTTCTAAAAATACCGTATTTTTAAAAAAAAAAATACGCTCGTAGTCCAACACATTTTTGCCGACTTTTGGTACAGTATATAGAAGACACCCATTATTTACAGTACGACATGTTATGCATGTATTCTG
>JASAMY010002661.1:0-13970 GCA_030248085.1 Paralinhomoeus sp. GSCO2_6 | reverse complement strand
CTGTGCCCAAGATTACTGTAAAGAGACCGGTCTTACAGTTCGAACAATGCAACTGCACAGGCTGAGCATCACCTAGCACTTTTCAAGGCAATCCCACTGCTGGCTGAGAGCGAAGAATGGCTGCCCTACATATATCACACTGGTGGGCTTGCCTGCAGTTGCGCCACTACATTTTAGATAACGCGCCAGAAGCCACGCCCATTCCGTTCTGTTCTGTTCCGTCAAATAACCTCACCCGAGTTGACCCTGCTGTTTGAGAACTGTTCTCGGCAACTTTTCGGGTGCAAGCAGCCAGCAGTCCTTTGGAGGATCTCGAAATTGTCGTTGAGTTTTGCACACAATTAATACAATTTTGTCAACTTACAAATTTGTTTATGTTTTTGGTTTTTTTTTTCGTATGACATACCAGTGGCAAAAAGGCGTTAAAGTGGTGTTTAGCTGGTACAATTAGTAGTTATTCATGCATAAACTTGATCATTAGTATCAAAACTAAGCTTTGGGATTGCCAATCCCAACATAGTGCAATACTGTGCACAACCATTTAGACAAAGGGAATATATATGTCACAGTTTGACTAAAACCTTGCTTTTGCTTCAAAAGGCTTCAGGGAAGCACTATTATTACTTATATTTGACAGGCTAAAAGTATCTTCTAGTACAGGTATTTGGTACCAATGATGTCTTCTAGAACTAGTCCTCAGTCAATAAAAAAATACTTTTTGAATCAGGGTGTACGCGTCAGCGTACAACCCTAATATGTGACGACTTGCGCGCGCGAGAATTCGGATTTTTGATCGCCTATAACTTTTGATTGGCTGAACCGATTTTGGCGCGTTATGGGTCAAAAGAAGCGCACTCATCGGGGGACCGTACGTGCCACAGCGCGTTGCAGTATTGCTGCGCGTTAAAGGGGTACGCCCGAAAATGTTTCCGAAAAGTGTCTTTTTTTTTTTCGTGTTCTCCTCCCAGTTTTTGGAGCGCCACTCGCTAGTGCCGTGGGCAATTGGAATGAAACTTGGCATGTGTAAGCGACCCATGATGGCAATTTTGCGTACCAAAGGAATCGTCTCTGCGTCCTACCAAACTCGAGATATCGCCGATTTTATGCGTTTTTTTGGACATAGTCGTTTTTTTGGGGTGGTTTCTACCAAGAGTAAATCTCAAAAAAGTGCCCAATTAACCCCCAATTTTTTTTTATTTTCTTGAACAGTTGCTTATGGAAAGTTTATGCCAAGTCACTGAACCTAAAACTTCACCCCCGATAATGAGTTATTAGCAATTAAAAATATCGGCCAAAAAGTTTGTCCTTAATAGGCGCGCTAACGGCTTATCACAGAGCTTTGCTATAAAGGAAAAAGTTGTTCGGCATGACCTGGAATAGACCCCTTTTGACAATTGGACCAAATTGAACGCACCAAAATGCCTCTCCCCATTATACCGAAAACGAAAAATGGCGATATTTTGGTGTGGTTACATCGGAGGGCATTAACGTCAATAATAAAGTTGATTGCCCTTCGATGGCGAACATTTCATTCTTTGAAGTCAACATGATCCGACGCACCAAAATATTTTCACATCCGGAATAATTGATAAATATCGATATGGGTAGGTCGGATCACTTTGGCTAAAACACGGAAGTTGACCGCCTGCACGTGTAGATTATTTTGATTCTTTACACTGCTATGCTCCGATGAACCAATATGGCACTGCAGATGTGCACGCACGCACGCACACCATCAAATCGGCTGCTTCACAAAAAACTCGATGTGAGTACGTCGCATCACTTCGGCTAAAACACAAAAGTTGACCGCCTAGTTATAGCGATCATTTTGATTCTTTACATCACTATGCTACGATGCAGCAATATAGCACAACTGCACACGCACGCACGCACACACACACACACAATTATCCGCAGTGGCTTCTGTTTGTAGTTTCTCTGCATGCTGTGCCATTTGCTGATAGGTCATCCTGCTTTGTATCATTTGCATGACAATTAGTTGTGCACAACTTTGGTCAATGAAAAATACATGCGTACCTATTTTCAATCCACATGCTCACATTCTATACAATGAGTGTCTCCTACTGCACTCGAGGGATTCTACCAAGCATGCTACATATGTCATACATGGTACATATGTCGTGCATGCGTGCGTGCGTACGTGTGTGCATGTGTGCGTGCGTGCCTGCGTGCGTGCGTGCATGCGTGTGCCTGTATAGGTTTTACGCATCGATGTTTGTCTTACGAAAAAACACTGTATTAATGAAAAATTTGCAGGTGGCTGCAAAAAAAAGGTGAATATGTGACGCTCTTTTGTTGGAGCCCAGTTTGAAAAAAGAGGGGTATCAATTAAGGCATGCCTCATTTTATGTATAGCCACTTATGCTTTGCAGCTGATCAACTTCAGTTTGAACAAACTGTGTATAAAAACCAAACCAAACGCAGCAACACGTCACATATTCGGCATTTTTTTTTGTGTGAGCCATCTCACTCACTCAAAATGCAACAGCAATCCTTTCACATCTCATCTATCTCTGGTCATTACCATCGACCTGGCACAGCCAAAGTTCCTACATAAATAATTGGCACCTTGCTAACATTTGTGAGATGTGGATTGCCACTACAGTTCAGTTAGTGATGTGTACGTATACATACGGTACTGGCTCCATTCGTCATTTCCTTTTTGGCATTTACCCA
Organism: Paralinhomoeus sp. GSCO2_6; assembly: GCA_030248085.1. Classification (NCBI taxonomy): domain Eukaryota; kingdom Metazoa; phylum Nematoda; class Chromadorea; order Monhysterida; family Linhomoeidae; genus Paralinhomoeus; species Paralinhomoeus sp. GSCO2_6. Next base: position 11,273 of record JASAMY010002661.1, on the reverse strand, counting down.
ATAACGCACTGCTTCTATACAACGTGTTTGCGTGCATACGTGCGTGCGCGCGTTCGTGCGTGCGTGCGTGTGTGCGTGCTTGCGTATGTCTGCGTAGTGGTCCATGTGCAAGACCCTGGGGTCCTTCCTGCCTGTCTCGCAACCACGTGGCATTTAGTCATGCGGCATATGTGAATGCAGGGTGTTCCAGTTCAGTTAGGTCCTATAATTGCCACTGCTCCTTTCTATGCACACGAACACAAAAAAATGCCGAATATGTGACGTGTTGCTGCGTTTGGTTTGGTTTTTATACACAGTTTGTTCAAACTGAAGTTGATCAGCTGCAAAGCATAAGTGGCTATACATAAAATGAGGCATGCCTTAATTGATACCCCTCTTTTTCAAACTGGGCTCCAACAAAAGAGCGTCACATATTCACCTTTTTTTTGCAGCCACCTGCAAATTTTTCATTAATATATTTTTCAAATGAAACATCTGAATATTGTTATGCAACCATGGCTTAGCCTATGCTACGTTCATAACAGATGCGTGGTCATGGGTGGAACGTCAGACGAGCGTCAAGGGGCGTTCAGGCTGCGTATGCATCGTTTCTATGCAATGTCGTGTCAAGGTGAGGTTCGTTGACATTGTGACTGACCATCACATCAACTTTCTGGACCATACCTGTAACTGGGAATTGGACCTGGGGGGGGGGAGGGTTTGGACACTTTCTGGGGGGGGGGGGGGTGGGTTGGGTTCGAAAATCTGGAGGAGGGGGGTCTGAGAGGGAAAAAATAGGCACTTTTGGTTGATTTTTTGGTCGCAAAGACACTATAAAAACCCTAAAATAGGTACTTTTAGTCAGAATACACTGTAAGTAAGCAAAAATGGGTACTTTTGGGTCGGTTTTTGCTCAAAAGCACTGTACAAAACACATTACGAGTTACAATTTCAAATTTTGGGGGTGGGGGGTCGTCAAAACCAGCATGTGGGGGGCATACCTGTAACCGGTCTGGAAGAGTGGGGGGGGGGAGTAAATGGCCGAATTCTGAGGGGGGGGTGTTGGAGCAAAAAGTGGGGGGGGGGGGGGGTAGCTGGCCATTTTTTGGAGTTATACTGGTTTGGTCACAAATGGGTATAAATAGGGTCTAAACTGTGTTTTTTAGCTGTTTTATGGTCATATAACACTCTGAAAAGCACTAAAATACACCAACATTTGCTCACTTTTATCGTTTTAGACCGAGTGAAGATCCCTTTGCAAAAATTCTGGGGGGGGGGGGTGGGGGGTGGTTGAACAATTCTGCGGGGCCCCCGAACCCGCCCGTTACCGGTATGGGGGCACGAAACCCCCCCCCCATTACAGGTATGTTCTGGACTGGTCATTTCACTTTTTGCTCCTGTCGGCTTCAACGTCTCTCAATAGACAATGAGAACTTGCTGCTGCCTTTGGAGTTCACGACACTGTTGGAGGCTGGCTTGCCATCAGTTCGTCACCTCGACCTACAGACTGATGCTCGTCACTATGCAGTCGACCCTTTGGGGTTTCCAGTCCTGTCCCAGGAGTCTTGTTGGCCAAGTCTCGTTCAGCTGTCCACCAACAGTAGCCTTCAACACATCGTTCAATCGGACCAGATAGCGAGCCAACTGGAAACTGCGTCGGCTCTGGGGTCGAGTGAACTGAAATGCCCACCCGTTCGCCCCTTTGACGGTGGCAGACTGCAGTCGCTGACGCAGCTGCACCTCAGCATTACTGAGCAAATGGCCACCAGATCCGCCGATCTTTGCTTTCGTTGCTCGCTGCTGCTGCCAGTGGTCCGGGGCGCGCCGCAGCTGCGCCTCCTCCGCATCGAGGACTTCATGGTCGTTTTGGAGCGGTCCTCGAACCCCGGAGTCCACCGACGCGTCTCCCTCTCGTACCGCCAGTTCGTGGACGCTGCCAAACGGCTGCGCACGCTCAGCATCGAGAAATTTAGCGTTGTGATGCCGATGGACGTCCACTCTGCAACTGACGTGGACGTCGAGGACGCCGTGTGGCCCGACAGCCGCGCGCCACTGACCATTGTCAGAGGGGTCGCGGCGGTCAACGTCGAGCGTATCGACAATGCAAGGTTTACGCCAGCAGAGGCGATTCGAGGCCACGTTCGCGTTGTGTGAGCGCGCAGCTCCCCACGCGCTGCTTCCGAACTGTGACTGTCTATTCTCGTCCTCCTCTACGTTGTGCTTGTCGTATTCGTGATGACTGGTGTCTCTCCGCATTCACAAAGTGATTTTGTTCGCCTTAGTAGATTCGGTAGCAAATCTGATTCGATTGTGAACGTTCAACATTTGTGGAGCCAGGGATCATGCGTGTAATCTCTGGGAGAGGGGGTGGGTACGCCTAGCTAGAATTGTCCCCCCCCCGGAGTCGTGCCCTGACCCTCCCGCCAGAATTTTTCTAAAGGATTTTCAAGTTTCAACCTGTCTAAACGACAGAAGCTAGTAGGTTTATGGTGCGAGTTGGTGTTTTCCACTGGCGGATCCAGGGGTGGGGGAAAGGGGGAATTCCCCCTCCCGAAATCGGAAATCTAGGGGGAAAAGGGGGAAAGGGATAGGCGGTGGGAGAAAGTGGGCCTAGTTTTCAGCATAAAATTGCTTGTAGGTGGTCAAAAACAGCAAAATTTTCGCCTGCGGCGCCGTTTATATTCGTTAATCGTCGAAAATGGACTGAAAAAATACATAAAGCCACGCAACCCTGCCAATGACCGTTTCAAGCCGAGTGGGTGTTGCGATAAATCGCTTTTGTGGGGGGGGGGGGGGGAGGTGTTGGTCAACATCGAAAAAATGCATGTACAGGGTAGATAAATATGAAAACCGCCGAAATATCTGGGGGCTGCCCTCATTGCCCCCCCCCAAATTCCCTTGAAATGCGTTTCTGCATGGCGTTGCAATTGCTCACTCTAATTGGCCGAGATGAGAAGTGACTGGCGTCAAGTGAGTTGCCGCTTGTACTATGGGTCCCTAACGTCAGTGTGAAGTAACGTGGTGGTGTCATTCAGACCGTATCCGAATTCCTGTGCCTATACGGCAACCCTATGGCTCCCAATTCCTATCCTATCACCCAAAACTGGGTGTCCTTTCCTACTCCAACTTCTTGTAGAAGCTCTGCAGCGCCTTCGTCGGATCGGGCGGCTGGCAGAGCTGTTTGCCTTTGGCGTCCTTCAGCTCTGTGTAGTCAACGCTGTGGTAGAGAGTGAATCCCTGCTTGTGGAAGAGCTGCTGGGAATTCCAGCCAGTGGCCAGCACGCACACCGAGTCGCAGCCGTTGCGCAGTCCCATTTCGAACCTGAAGGATTAGAGCAAGGTCTTTATTAGTCACCCCTTGCCTCATACAAACGGTTCCCGGAACTTACGTCCCCTCTTGCCATTTAGGGCCCCACCGAGTAATTTGCGTGTTTGGCATGGGCGCTTTTTGCTTGTGTAAGAGCGACTGGATAAACACTGCTGCTGTCTAACTACTATAGTATCGTCTACTACTCCGTAACATAACAGACAAAGACATGGAGATTCAAAGTCTTTTCGCGTCACATACATACATACATATGTCTGTACATACATAATCATGCGCCACACGCCGCCGCGATGGACAACACACAATAGGAGATATGACGAGATGGCGTACGAGATACGAAACGATGCGATGCTCCATCAGGCGGCTTCTTGCAGTGTGCTCCTTTTGAGCTGAGCAGCATGAACCGGATGAACGCTAGGTTGCTTCCATCTAAGTATGGCCGCAAAAAATGGCTGTGCTGCAGTCCGACGCTGGCATGGAGTACCACTTCAGTTTTAAAGAGAGAAAGGGAGCGAATATGCGCTTCCGTTGTCTCGGCTGCGAAAGCACGAAAAGTACGCAATGACGCGTGAAACGTTCAGTAGTGCACGTTGCATTACTTTATAAACTGTGCAACGCATTCGCATTGTAGGTAATACGCTATAACATTCCTGTCACCTTTTATATGGCAAGTTACTCACAAGCAATTTTTATGAGAAAAGGGCCGCACGCGAGCAGAGGGGACGTAAGTTCCGGACCCGATCCAAACAGTGGCGTAGCCCGGATTTGGATTTTGGAGGGGCAAGACAGCGGTTTGTGTCTAACCGGGAATTTTCGTAAGGGTGCCCCCCCTTTGGAAAAAATCGGGTCTCTGAATATTTTGGGAGGGGCAAGCGCCCCCTGCCCCCCCCCCCTAGCTACGCCACTGCCTACAAATTCAATAACATTCGTGCCGTGTGCGTGTGTGGCGTGACGTCGTGTGTTGGGCCATTTTGTTTGTCATTATGCTGAGGTCGCCTACCATTAGGCTGCACGGCTTTTTTCGTATAATTCATACAACTCGTTATACTACCTATGTACTGGCATACCTGTAACCGGATCTGGAAGAGTGGGGGGGGGGGGGGGTAAGTGGCCGAATTCTGGGGGGTGGGTAAATAGGGTCTAAACAGTGTTATTTAGCTGTTTAGTGGTCATATAACACTGAAAAGCGCTGAAATACACCGACATTTACTCACTTTTGTCGTTTTTGACAGAGGGAAAATCCCGTGGCAAAATTCTGGGGGGTGGGTTGGGGGTGGTTGAAAAATTTTGGAGGCCCCCAACCCCCCCCCCCCTCCCGCTACACTTATGAGTACTGTAGGTACATGTTGAACCCATTGGACCTGAACGTTCCAACGACACGTTCAATTTTCGTTGTTTCTATTGAGTTCTTTTGAGCTGCTGAGGAGAAGCGCGATCCGTTTTGTCAATCGAGAAAAGCCATGAAAAATTGCAAAAAAGTCAAACCGCTTTGTCGTGCGTGCGGCGTGGCTCCAAGTGTTTTGCGTACAACCGTTTAAACCAGAGAGCAGTCGTTTTAAACACTCACGTCAGCTCATTCATTTTCTGGGCGATTCCCCCTCTCCTGTAGTCGACGTGGACGCAGACTGTTGCGAAGAATACCATTTTTTGAATTCCAAACTCCTTTATCTTGCCGTAGTTGTCAAAGGTGCGGTCGTACGCGCGAATGGTTTCTACAAAGTTCCACAAGGGCTTGTTCACGGGCTCCATTTTCAGGGCCTCTTTCCATTCCACGTTGTATTCCTCGGGAGGAGTGATAAACTTGGTGAGACGCAAGCCCACGATCTTGTTGCCTTGGGAAGTGTCTTCGGCCACGTAAGTCTGTTCGCGCTCTAAGCAATCTGAACGGTTTGGTGGTGGACGGCGGCGTGCGTGCATGCGTGCGTGCGTGCAGAGTCGGACTTGCAGCTTATTGGAGACGAACCTTTAGTGTACTCATGCCAAAACTGAATGGCTTCAGGGTTGGTGTTGTCCACACCGCATCCAACACCGATGGCCTCACCGTGCTCCCTGTGCACCATCTGATCGAGCACGTACGCGAGCACGCGGTCGAAGTCGCGCATGGTCACGACTCTGTAGACGATCTCCTTGGTCATCTTTTTTTTGGCGGAAAAATTACTTCGAATACGTCGTGCTGAGCTTTGCCACACACCACCGCACTAAGTTCACCACCGCTTCTTTTGACACAGCACGTACACAAAAGGTGGCGGCGACTGCACTGCATTGCACTAGTACTGGGCAGTCAGTATGATAAGACGCGTGCTGCGTAGGTAGGTATGCGCTTCTGCAAGCTTGGGGGGGGGGGCAAACGGCAGTCTTGTTCTCTCTGGTCTTGTGTGGCGCAGAGAAGTATAGTTGGGGGGGGGGGGGGGGAGGAGTTGGGGGGGGGGGCAATGCGTTTCGCCTCTTTGTTCGACGATCTGTACGCCACTCCATTTCCAACCTATTTACCGGCTCATCCAAGGAAAGTGTATGTACTAATGCACCTTGCTGGCTTGAAGCGTAGCAGTCCGTTGATAGAAGTTTATCAAAGCGATTTGCTGATAGAACATGGAGCAAGTGTGCGATGAAACTACCTACAATCAAAACTTATGTCACCAAAAGGTTTAGACAAAGCTGGCACACTAACTGTCAGAGTGGTCGCGCCGCAGCACGCTTAATGAGCTGTCGACACGTCTGCAAGTGCTATGAGCTCGACAAATCCTACAACACAATTTCAAATCAGCGTGAATTATGCTCGTGCTCTTTTTGGGATGCGTGAATTCAAAAAAAGTGCAAGGCGGCGGCGAGCGCTGCAATTCACCTTTAAATTCACCTTTCTGGAAGACCGCATTGAGTGTATTGTGTCAAATACTGCTGGGCATCAGCCCATCCATGCGTTTCATCAGCCCATCCAGATTGCCATTTTCCCAATAGCGAGGACCACTCAAGAGGTGTTGCAAACTGACTGTCTCCACCTCTACCCCCATCCCCTCGTCTTCAATCGATCTAATTGCTTAATGCTCTTTCGTCTCTCGTTCACAGCAGCAGCCAGCCTCGCTCTCTCCGCCCGTGGCTGTTATCCACTTAGCTTGAGAGGGCTCGGGGACGCGGGCGCATGGGAGTTTCTCTCCTCGACTCACTGACACCCCTACTGCGTCCGTGTCTGCTCGGGTCGTGGAGGGGGGGGGGCTGTGGCGATTTCGAGGACGAGCGCAATTATCGCATCCGTTGGCTCGGAACCGCGCGCTCTGTCCCCCCCCCCTCCTTCTCTCTTTGCACCGCTCGCACGCGCATGAATGTTTGAACGACCCAACGACACCCGTTTCGACGGCGGCGCGGCCTGCCACAGGGAGCGTTGAACATAGGGTGCCCCTGTCTCTCCCCCCCCCCCTTGTCAATTATGTATGCATTGGCGCGAGAGGTCGCCGCCGACGGCGGCCAAGCGTTGACAGCGCACAAAGAAGAAGCTTCAATGGCCGCTAACCGCGCAAGACTACGGTAGCTAGGAGACGACGAAATGCAACAGGCAAAAGAAAGCGGATGTGTGAAGAAAGGGGTGTACGGTAGAATCGATACGCTTTGACGGCACTGTAGGAGAGAGCGCGTAGGGCGTACTATACGCATGTAGCATTACTTACAGTATGCAGCGCTGCGTTGCGTTGTCACCACACCGATGAGCGGGACCCGACAGTAGGGAACAAACTTCCTAAATATAATTTTTTGCTCCCTACAATCGGCAACGCGCTCGCATGTGCAGCCTGTGCGGTGCGGAGTCGAAGCAATTAATCAACTAGCGCAGAGCATCAACGGGCAGAGATGGGAGGGGAGAGGAGGGAAAGCGGTGGGCGGATCGCGTGCGAAGTGGACATCGGGGCTAATTGGAGTGGTGAGCACGTCTGCTCGAGTTTAACGGTCGGATGAGAAGGTCGGCTGCATAGCATCCCGACGAACATCGGCTGGGGCACAAACAAGCCACGGACACAACGAGAGCTAGACACTATGTACATGTATTGGAAAGTTGAAAATATGGATGCAGGTTGCTTGATGAATACGGGATTGCAAAAAAAAATCATGATTCGCTACGTGATCACAACAGAAGGGTACACGGAGCACTCTGTAAGAGCGACATATGTAGAAATTGTCCATGCGGCAGTAAAGAGGCCAGAAATGCAGAAAATTTACCAACGAAAAGAAAGCTCACCAGATCGGAAGCCATTCGCAGACCGCTTTTGTAGCGCACTGACACAAAAACGCACGCGCTTTTGCAACACGGCGCGCAATGGGCGCATGCGATCAGGAAAACTGCTGCAGGCAGAGGGGCGGCACATGGGAATGCGACAAAACTAGACTGAACCGTCTGTGGCGTCGACGGGGGCGGCGGCGGCAGCGGCGAGCGGTCATGCATACCGACACGACGAACGACGAGATGCAATATTCAGGCAGCGCGCGCTGTGACTCTCGCGCGTTTGTGTGTGTGCGACATTGTTTATTTATTCGGGCGGGGCGGCCTCTCGCATGCATCATTCAATCCGCGCATGAATGTTGCAGCTCGCTTGCCGGAGGATCCATCGACCCGACGCCGCCGTTCGGAACCAGGGAGTTGGCTAGGTGCGAGTTTGACAAGAATATTTCCAAAAATTTTGCGAGTTTAGATGAATTTCTCGGCAAAACTAGGGCCCACCAATCAGCGTCGTCCGAGGGGGCGTGGCCGGAGCAGCTTCGCTGGCGGAAGACTCCTCTTTGCCGCGAGGCGCGCGCGCCATTTGACCGGCGCGCCAGCGGCTGCGACGATTCGTCATTGTCCCCGTCTGCTGCTGTCCCCCACCGCCGGTGCGTTGTTCGTCCGTTGTCCACATGCGGCGCCGGTCACACCCGTTGGTTGACATTGACTTAGTGTTGTCTGCCGCTCTCGCGCATGGACGGGGGGTCGGCCCAAACAGGTGCGGGGCGCGCGCGCGGCGCGCGATAATTAGCGCGCGCCGAAGCGCGACTCGCCCTCCCTACCCGCCCCTGGGGGACCCGTGTCCGCGTCCGGCGGGTCAAAACAAACAAAGGGTCGGCTTTCCAGCACTGGCGAACAAGCCTCGTTATCGACGGAGGAGACTGTAGCGACGACGAAGGCGACGTCAGCTAAGGCGAGAAGCCGCCGACGAGATGAGCCAGACGACTGCCGCCGACGCCATCTACAGCGTCAGTCTGCCGTCGGTCGTGTCGCCGCCGGTATGCGCTGCATGCATACGTATGTATGCATGAGTGCCTGTACGTTTGCGTACGGTGTACCTACAGGGGAATACGCATGAATATGCATGCGCCTGCTGGATTTAGGCTGCGCGGCGCCCCGTATAAATGAGTAAATGAAAAGGCGCTGAATTAGTAAAGAAGGCGCGAGGCTGAATAATTGAGAGATCAGCGCCTATATATACAGATCGGCTAGACAGGAATTTTTAGTAGGCTTCCAGTCCAGTAAGAATTCTTACAGTTTCAACAGAGTGCTTCTTACTGCACACTGTTTTTGTTTGTGGCAACTGGCAACACAACAGTTTGCGTGCGTGGCTTAGAGACTGGTTACAATTCCAGTAAAGAAACCATTTGTTGAGTTGCGCTGCCATGAAGTTCGTATGTTTTTAAAGAATGTTCTTCAACAGGTGAGGGCGGAACGTAAATTTGAACGTAAACGTTTGGTTTTCTGAACCGAGTCACCAGAGAAGGCTCTAGCTCGTGGGAGGTGTGGCAGGATGATATGGCTGTCACGTTGTTTACACGTTAGAAATTTATCGTTGAGTTTATAGGTAGTCCCAGGTAGGAGCAATCCCAGCCGACGATTCTGTGACATCTTCAGCCGGCTGAAATGGCGACCGCGGGCGGCGGGAGCGGCGGCGCCCGCGCATCACAGCGTCCTCGTCGCAGGCAACCAGCGGAGTCGGCAATCCCCCATGGAGCCGGCTGCCTCAGCCGCAGCGCGTCTCTATCAGCAGCAGCAGCAGCAACAGCAGCAGGCGTCGCCTCCGCCCCTTCACCTTGACCGCAGTGGCGCGACACTCGCAGCAACAGCAGCAGAACCAACTGACACCGCATCAACAACAACAACAACAACTTCAACAGCAACAGCAACAGCAACAACACCAACAGCAGCAGCAGCAACAGCGGCAAGCGACGCTAGCGCCACTGCCACGGCTACCTGCCCCCCCAGGGTGCATGCATGCGTGCGTGCGTGTGTGCGTGCGTGCGTGCGTGCGTGCGAGCGTGCGTGCGTGCGTGCGTGCGTGCGTGCGTGCGTCCGTGCGTGCGTGCTTGGCGTGCGTGCGTGCGTGCGTGCGTGCGTGCGTGCGTGCGTGCGTGCGTGCGTGCGTGCGTGCGTGCGTGCGTGCGCGCGTGTGCATGCGTGCGTGCGTGCGTGCGTGCGTGCCTGCGTGGCCAATGCCTCGCTACGACTTCAGCCCCACTTCCTCTCCGCCATGCGACGATCCGTCCACCTCTCTCTTCCGGCAGGAGACGCTGATCGACAAGGCGGCGATGCCCTGCACACCGGCTACGCCGGATTTCGGCGGCCTCGAGCGCAGCCGCCTCCATGCACCCGCACCACCGGCAGATGATCTCGCAGTCTTACGCTCCCTTTTCCCAATCCTTACGCCCAGTTAGGCGACCGGCGCTTTGGCGCCGCTCCAGCCGCAGTCGGCCCGGCCATTGGCCGGCAGCAGCCCAGCCGCCAGCAACAGCAGCAGCAGCAGCAACAGCAACAGCAGATGGCAGCTGCAGCAGCGGCGGCTGCAGTGTCACGGCCAGCTGGTGCAACAGCAAGCCGTTAGGTGCGTGTCCGCGGCACTTTTATGTAAAACATGTATGCACTCATCCTGCCTGAAAAGTGTACACCGCACACCTTCCGGTATGTTCCCCTCTTCATATATCCTGCCCCGTCCCCCTGCCTTCCTTGAACCCATTTATTAGCCCAGTTTTCACATTTTAATTCAGATCGAGTGGCTCACCTGTTCGCGTTGCAATCGTCTCCGCCAAAACCCTACCCTGACCCACGTTACGTCGCCATTTACCGGCATGCTCTTTAGATACCCCGCGGAATCTGGCGGCGGTGACCGCGGCGACGGGCGAGGCGGACAGCGACCCTCGCCAGCTCGAGAGCTTCGCCGAGCACTTCAAGCGGCGCCCCGCGTGGAGCTGGGCGTGACGCAGGCGGACGTGGGCAAGGCGCTCGCCCGCCTCAAGATGCAGGCGTTGGCGGTCTCGGCCCAACGCGACCATCTGCCGCTTCGAGTCGCTGACGCTCTCCCGCGACAACATGGTGGCCTTGAACCGGTGCTGCATCGTCGCTGCAGCGCGCGAGCGCGCAGCAGCTGGAGAACGCCAGCCCGGAGGCGCTGCTGGGCGTCGCGGGCCTGGAGCTGACGGCCGTCGAGGGCATCCTGCCCAACTGCGACAAGAAGCGCAAGCGCACCTCCATACGCGGCCCCGGAGAGAGCGCGCCCTCAAGGACTTCTTCGAGGGCCGTGCAGTTTGCAGCGGCGAGAAGATGGCGGCCATCGCCGAGAAGCTGAACCTGAAGAAGAACGTCATCCGCATCTAGGTGGCTACGATCAAAAGACGGAAGCGGAAGCGGTGCGTGCGTGCGTGGCGTGCGAGTGCGGTGCTTGGGCGTAAGCGTGCGTGCGTGCGTGCGTGCGTGCGTGCTTTGGCGTGCGTGCGTGCGTGCGTGCGTGCGTGTGCGTGCGTGCGTGCGTGCGTGTTTGAAGCGTGCGTGCGTGCGTGCTTGGCGTGCGTGGGTGCGTGCGCGCTTTGGCGCGCGTGCGTGCGTGTGCGTGCGCGCGTCCGCATGGACGTGCGTGCGTGCGCGCGTCGCGTGCGTGCGTGCGCGCGCCGTCGCGTGCGTGCGTGCGCGCGTCGCATGCGTGCGTGCGCGCGTGTCGCATGCGTGCGTGCGTGCGCGCGTCGCGTC
>JASAMY010000842.1:0-14003 GCA_030248085.1 Paralinhomoeus sp. GSCO2_6 | reverse complement strand
TTGCAGGTGTGGCCGCAACATGCCTGCCATTGAGTGACATTTGCAAGTCACACGAACGTGATGGGAGCTGTGGCGACCACAATATGACTCGTGCGCGTGCGTGCGTGCGGGCGCTTTCGTCGTTCCAAACTAGTCCTTTCTAAGACGACTAATGCGCAACTTCAAAAGGTCTATCAATCACAAGACGAGCGTTGCACACGGCAGGTCCGTCTCAAAATCTGAGAAATGCTCTCAAAAAAAAGATCGGGGTTCGCTCAGTGGCGATGGCGAGAGAAATACTGCTTGCTCTACGCTTGAATGGAAGATGGATAGCGCGTGTTGACAGCTGCCTCTGAAATGGAAAGAATGTCGCACCCGAGTCGATTGATTATCGGTTAATCATGATCAATTTCATTCAAATCAAAAACCGTTACATCCAAGTCTATCCACTCCGGCGCACGAACGCACGCACGCACGCAGTGGGGGAGCCGTGATTTCGGTTGGGCGGCAAGGTAAAAGCGCATGACAGGCAAAACTTTTGCCGTATTCCTCGCAATTTCAACGAATTTGCAATGTATTTTGGCCGAAAAAAAGTAAGAACAAGTCAATATGGGGCCGATGCTGAATCCCATTCGAGCTGGTGTTGGTGGTGGGGGGGGGGCACATCAATACTCCTCCTCTGTATGTTCTCTCCAACCTCTCTCAATAGCAGTCCCCCCGGGAGGGGGGGTGGGAGTCAGTTGCTGAGGTCGTCGTCAAAGTAGGAGAATCGCTGCGTGGGTCGGTGGTTGTCGACGTAGTCGGCGATGTTGGGATAGCGGCCGAGGAAGGCGGCCTCGAAGGCCTTGAGCGCGGGGTAGGCGTCGAGCAGGCCGAAGAACCGCTGCCGCTGCCAGTAGGACAGGTGCACGAACAGCGTCAGGTCCGTTCAGGTCAGCTAGACGCGCCATCAATGCAACAAGACTTCAGTGGCTGTTGGTTGTTCGATTAAGGGCAACGCTAGGAGGCCGTCAGTGGCCCATAGAGCGTACCAAACATCTCCATGACGCCTTCCCGTCCCAAGAGCCGTAGAATGAGCCAAAGACATTCGGAAGAACGCCATCTGTAATCTAGGGCAGCGACGGCACGAGAAAATCCATCTGAAAGAAAGTCCTCCTACTAGTCGAACTTCCATCGAGAATCGAACCCGTCCACACTGCCGGCGCAAGAGGCCGACTCTCTGTGCCACTAGGCCATACGCTGCTCTTCCAACCGCTTACGCGCGCATATAGTCTGAAAGCAGGGGACAAACGTACGCTATCGCCGACAAAGTGCCGCCCGCCGTTCTTGGCGAGGAATCCTTCGCAGCGCTGGAGAAACGGCTCCACGACCCTCTCCAATAGCTTCGCCTTCAGCTGCTCCTACAACACGCGTCGGGTGCGAGCAGAGACTCAATTTCTCCACCAGAGACATAATTGACCGGGAAATACTGCCCCTTAAAAACAAATAAACCTTATGGATGGTCGACATCATGCATTGTAACTACTATTGCTCTCAAATTTGGAGCCGGATCCACGGTCGGGTAGAGTCAAAATTGTAAAAAAAAAAAATTTAATAGTTGCAATTGCCAATTTAGTGACGTACAGAGCAACGGTTTACGGTTAACAGAGCCTAACGGAAACCGGTTTCGTGCGCACCTTGACTTTCTGGTCACTCTCCATGAAGTAGGCGAGGAAGTCGGCGTTGTTCAAGACGTCCACCAAACCGTCCACGTACATGTCGCACAGGGCCCGACAAATCCAGGTTCTTGCCCGCGAATCCCTGAACCGGTTTTGGACTGGACTGGACTGGACTTGCCTGGACAGCGCATGGCTTCGACATCGACGGGCTTTATACACGGACAAACTCGCCAGCCGCCCAAATTAAGGGGTACGAGCTGTTGTTGTTGTTGTTGTTGGGGATTAGGGCCGACGAACAGGAGGCCGTCAATGGCCCATATCCATGACGCCTTCCCGTCTAGAGCCGCATATAATTAACCAGACATTCGGAACAACGCCATCTGTATGTCAGCGAGCGGCACGAGGAAAATCCATTGAGAGGGAAGTCCCCCATCTAGTGGCTCCATCAAGAATCAAAGCCAGGACCGTGCCGGCGCAGGAGGCCGATTCTCTACCACTAGGGGGTACCAGCGCACGCAAGGAAGGTCGCCGGAAATGAGCGAACCGTGCGCGTGCGCCAAGTAGCGGCAGATGGCTTGCGTCTGCGCCAGCATCACGTCACCGACCATCAGGACGGGCAGCTGCTCGTAGGGGTACACTGCGCGAAAGGAAACCGGTTCAAATTTCGCAAAAACAACACAAAACAAGCGATTCATTTTTTTCCCACATTTCTTCGCCTCTCCCCAGTGCTCGAGTCGGACCCGGATGTCCTCAAAAATGATTCCCGCCTCCCGAACATGAGGCGGCCCGGGTCGGCCCTGCCGATGAAGTTGGAGTTGACCAGTTTGTAGAGCGGCACCTTGTTGGTTGAGGAGGACATTCTCGCTTGAGAACTGTGAAAATTTCTATATGAAAACCGAATCCACGCGCACGCACTGCACACACAACAGTGGGTGGGGTGCGGTGCGGTACACAGAGCGAGAGAGAGAGAGAGACGCTAATTCGATTGCCCATTCAGCGTTTATTCGGCCGCGCGCGCCGCGACACAAACAAAATCGTACGCGCAGCCGTCTGGTAGAGGCACGCAACGTGCAACTCTCTACTCTGCCCGTGTGTGTGTGTGTGTGTACACGCATCGACAGTGGCTGGGAAAATGCGGGCAAAGTGACGGTGGTTAAGAGTGGAGATGCATTGTGGTGGTTGTAGGTACACAACAAGAAATCAAGAACGATAGTGCTTCTTCTGATCAGCTGGACTATGCTGGCCCCCATCCCCTCCGGGTGGGGGGGGGGGGGAGATCGCAACAAAACCCGGTCTATACAGTCGGAGAGGCAGACGTGGAGAACCAAATGCTCTCCCAAACCAAAATCACTCCTTGGGGAGCGCATCCAGGAACCAGGGGGGCAGAATCTGGAACCTCTGCGATTCCGTCGCGACTCAGTTTCCTCAGCTCGAACCATGTGTTGGCCGGGCCTCCACTCGGCCATGTAGAGTTGGTGGGGGTCGTCTCGGACGAGCGTGGTCTTGACGTGCGTCAGAAAGGCGTCGACGAAGGCCACACACGCAGAGCCGCTCCAGAAATCGCGTGATTCTCGCTCCAAATCAGCCACGGACAGGGACGAGAGCTACAGGAGATCACAGACTGTAACTGGGGGCTTTGGGGCTCCACTGTTTTTCCAACCCGAGTCTTAAATGAGTAAAAGTGAGCACATGTTGGAGTATTTCAGTGCTTTTCAGTGCTATATGACCACAAAGCAGCTAAATAGCACTATTTAGACCCTATTTATGCCTATTATTGACCAAAAAGTACCATTATTCTCAAAAATTTGCCGCTACCCCCACTTTTTGCTCCAGACCCCCCCCCCACTCTTCCAGACCCGGGGGGGGGGGGGCTCAACGTGTGGTCGGCGCGCACGCACGCACCGTGTATTTACTTGTCCGAACGAAAACAAATGTTTTTGACTGATATCATAAAGCGGCTCTTTGTTTCGCACAAAATCAAAATCTAGTAGTGGCTGCAAACAGGTTCAATTTACGGGCAAAACTACGTCCTTCAGTCGAACGAACGTCAGCGTCCCCCAAAAGCCGCACCAAAATACCTCTTTGACCAGCCCTTCGTCGTCTCTGTAGCCGGCAACAATGGTCCTTGATTCCCACCAGAAAGCTCTGCAGCCACCACTTGAGGGCCTTGTACTTGTGGAAGTTGCGTCGTTGGTTGGGCTTGGTGAAGAGCCGGTTCGTCTTCAGCTCGACGTACCGTCCGCCCCGCTGTCGACACAGTCGACTTCGGCACCGAAGAAGAGTCGGTGTCGAGCTAGCCGAGATCGGAAGAGCACGCAGAACTGGTCCGAATCCGACAGGCGGTTGCTGACACGGAGGGCTCGCCGCTGGGGGTCGAGGACACCATGTACCTGTGGTGTACCAGCATAACTGTAACTGGCCTCTTTTATGGGGGAGGGAGGGTGCCACCCCCACTATTTTACAACGCCCACCTAGAATTTTTACCTTGTTTAAAACGATAAAAGTGAGTAACTGTTAATTTTTCACTGCTTTTCAGCAATGTAAAACAGCAAAATCACACTGTTTGGGGCCTATTTTGACCCATTTCTTCCCAAAAGTACCAGTGTAAGTCAAATAAAATGGTTGGCTCCCTACTTTTACTCCAGCCACCCCCCCCCCCCCCAATCTTCCTCTGTCCCGGTTAGATCAATGGGAGGATACGAGTGCGTGCGTGCGTCGGTATGTTCGTGCGTTCGTTTCCGTCCGCGCACGCACGCACGCACGCACGCACGCACGCACTCCTCGAACGGTTCTGTCCCAGTAGGTCATGCGCCACTCGCGCTCCGTCATCTTCTCCTCTCGCTCCAGTTTCTCTTCCGTCTCGAATTCGTACCTGCGAAATTATTTAAATATTTCAGTATAATTTAAAAAAAGACTGACATAAAGATGAGGCCTTGCGCGCGCAGGATACCACCTCACCGTCGCGCTCTTCAGAGGGTGTCCGCTCCAGACGTGTGAGCATACCGCGAAAGCAGACGGAATGCACTGCCGCGAAAAACTAAATGAAAAAATACGAAAAATAAACATACTGGGCGCCCCTTTTCATTCCAGAGGGGGGGGGGGGATTGCTCATTTCCCCCAACGACTTTTAACCTGTCCAAAATAGAAAAGTGAGTGTTTGTTTGTTACGTTCTTTTCAGTGTCCCCCGACCGTAAAAGACTGGAATTCTGCAGTTTACACCCCGTTTCCTACGCTAATTCTGAGCATAAACTTCCACATTTTCGACATACGATTACAAGCAGACGTCCAGTTCTCACGCGTTCAATTTCATCTGTGCCCCCTTCGGATCGCTCCCCTCTGCGGCTCGTGGGCTCCTCTTGTCTTCCCTCCATGTCGTGCGCGCCCCTTGGGATGGGATTGAGGACCGCTTGTCCTCTTTGGCGGGTGGGTCCCAGTCGTCGAGCCGACGTCGAGGTCGAACAAGACATTGGCTCGTCCCACGCCCTTCTCGTCCAGGAACTTGAGCTCGCGCCGGTCGACTCGACCAATATCGGCAGCGTACACCGAGAGCACGTTCACTTCCTGGCGAGGCGAATTGGAAAAGAACACGACAAAAATGTGGGCAAGCAGCGTTGAGCAGCGATGGGAGTAGAGAATCCGCCTCTTGCGCTGGGGACTACTCGGTTCTTGTAGGTGGAGCCACTAGATGATGACTTCCAGGCTCTATGGATTTTCTCGTGCCGCTCGCCTTAGATTACAGATGGCCTTCTTCCAAAAGTCTTTGACCAATTATGCGGCAATTATGGGCCTAGCGTTGCCCCCGAATCCAAAAACAATACCGAGCAGTCATGCTTTTTTTCTTCCACATCCCTTCTAAAAGTCCACGCTCTAATATATTGGTCATACGCAGGCACACACGGTGTAGACCCGCTACCGCTTCCCCCCCACCCCATGGCTAGATTTCGGTCTCAACTATTTCACTCCTTGTGAATCCCGCATCAATATTGTACCTGTGGTTCTTGGGAAAAGGGAAACTTCCTTTGTATGTAATCCGCGGCCAAAGTCAGATCATTTTCGCGATTTCGGTCCATTTCAGAATATCTAACGTTTCTTCAAAAAAGTCGACACCAAAATAACTCGACTCATTGATGTACATACCGCGGTCGATTGGAAAACGGTCCAGGCTCGAAAAACAAATCCATTTCGACGGAACAAACGGACCAAAAACCAAAACTACATAAAACAACCAAAACTAGTGTCGTCTGACGTCCGTGCGTGCTCAAAACTTATTTGACTGTCACTCGGCGGGGTACTGTAAAGCAAAAAAACGCAGTCCTACATTTCATTCCGATCATAGCTATTTGTCGCGCGTGGTGCCTCCGTCCCGAAGCAATTATGGCTTTTCCAGAGGAGCGCTTGAGAAAGACGAGACATTGTCGGGAGTCGGTCCATTTCTATATATTTTTTTGCCGATTTTCATCAGTTTCCGCCTGCCGCCTGGCCGCAGCGCGAGCAGCGGAGGGCCTCCAGGCACGCGCAACACTCAATGCTTCTCAATCGACTGTGCACGACACACGCAGCACGCACGCACGCACGCACGCACACTCCTTAAAGGCACCCAGACGACACACGCAACTCACACCGTCGTCGCACCTGTGTGGGGCAGGGAGGAAACAGCCCCGACCACCTGTCAAAACTTCCCCCCCCCCTTTCAGAGCGCTTTCATGCCAATTTCAACCCGTCCAAAAAGTGACAAAAGCGTAATACGTGCTATGCGTCGCTTTCTGCAAGACACCGAAATAACGCAGTGGGCTGCCATTTCGGTGCTATTCCTCGACATTCTTGAATACACGGGCGTAAGTTGGGAGGTGGGAAGGGGGCGTACCCTCTTGTGCACTGGGGCGTCGCAGCGCGGCAGAAGGTGACGGCCTTGGCGTTGACGACGACGTCGATGAAGTGGCCGTCGGCGGCGACGAGCCGGCCACGGCGCAGCCCCCCAGCTGCGCGTCCGTCGACCGGATGAGGTGGGCGATGCTTCAGCGACCAAGTCCGCCGTCGAGCGCAGCCACGAGACCGGCAGACGGCGCTTGGCGCGCACCATCTGCTCGCGAGCCTGTCCTGTGCCAATGCGCGTTCTTCTCGCTGGATGCGCGCACGCACGCACGCGCACGCACGCACGAACGCGCACGCACACACAGAGAGAGATTACTAGGTGCATGTATTGGCTCACCGCGAGGTGCGGGTAGCGCGCGCGTATGGCGTCGAGGATGACGGCGGCCGCGTCGCTCTGTCGGCGAGCCGATGATGAGCCGCCCACCGAAGACGGACGTGACGACGAGACACGAACTGAATCATCACCTCCGTCTTCGGTGGGCGGCTCGTCGACCGCCTCGGCTGGCCGACAGAGCGACGCGGCCGCCGTCATCCTCGACGCCATACGCGCGCGCTACCCGCACCTCACAGAGTGAGCCAATACATGCACCTAGTAATCTCTCTCTGTGTGTGCGTGCGCGCGTTCGTGCGTGCGTGCGCGCGTGCGTGCGTGCGCGCGTGCAGGCGAGAAGAACGCGCATTGGCACAGGGAGAAGGCTCGCGAGCAGATGGTGCGCGCCAAGCGCCGTCTGCCGGTCTCGTGGCTGCGCTCGACGGCGGACTTGGTCGCCTGGACGTGTCGCCACCTCCGCTATCGGTCGACGGACGCGCAGCTGGGGGGCTGCGCCGTGTGCGGCCGGCTCGTCGCCGCCGACGGCCACTTCGTCGACGTCGTCGTCAACGCCAAGGCCGTCACCTTCTGCACGCGCTGCGACGCCCCAGTGCACAAGAGGGTACGCCCTCCCCCTCCCACCTCCCAACTTACGCCCGTGTATACCGAGAAGGGGGGGGAATGACACCAAAAACGCACCCAAACAGCGTTATTTCTGTGTCTTGCGGGCATAAAGCGACGCATAGCACGAATTACGCTTTTGTCACAGTTGTGGAAAGGTTCAAAATGCATTGGAAAGCACTCTGAAAGGGGGGGGGGGGAAGATTTCTGACAGGTGGTCGGTGGCTTGTTTCCTCCCTGCCCCAGTCACAGGTGCGACGACGGTGTTGAGTTGCGTGTGTGCGTCTGGGTGCCTTTTGAGGAGTGTGCGTGCGTGCGTGCGTGCGTGCGTGCTGCGTGTGTCGTGCACAGTCGAGTGAGGAGCATTTGCAGTGTTGCGCGTCTCTGGAGGCCTTCCGCTGCTCGCGCTGCGGCCAGGCGGCAGGCGGAAACTGATGAAAATCGGCAAAAAAATATATAGAAAATCAATGTCCCCGACTCCCGACAAGGTCTCGTCTTTCTCAAGCGCTCCTCTGGAAAAGCCATAATTGCCCCGGTTTTCGGGACGTTGAGGTTCACTCACTGCACGGCGAATAGCTATCATCGGAATATGTAGGACTGCGTGTTTTTGCTTTACAGTACCCCGCCGAGTGACAGTCAAATAAGTTTTGAGCACGCACAGACGTCAGACGACACTAGTTTTGGTTGTTTTCTGTAGTTTTGGTTTTTGGTCCGTTTGTTCCGTCGAAATGGATTTGTTTTCGAGCCTGGACCGTTGTTCCATCGACCGCGGTATGTACATCAATGAGTCGAGTTATTTTGGTGTCGACTTTTTTGAAGAAACGTTAGATATTCTGAAATCGGACCGAAATCGCGAAAATGGTGTCGACTTTGGCCGCGGATTACATACAAAGGAAGTTTCCCTTTTTCCAAGAACCACAGGTACAATATTGATGCGGGATTCACAAGGAGTGAAATAGTTGAGAAAAGTGTCACCATGGGGTGGGGGGGGGGGGAAGCGGTAGCGGGTCTACACCGTGTGTGCCTGCGTATGACCAATATATTAGAGCGTGGACTTTTAGAAGGGATGGGAGAAAAAAAGCATGGCTGCTCGGTATTGTTTTTGGATTCGGGGGCAACGCTAGGCCCATAATTGCCGCATAATTGGTCAAAGACTTTTGGAAGAAGGCCATCTGTAATCTAAGGCAGCGACGGCACGAGAAAATCCATAGAGATGGAAGTCCTCGATCTAGTGGCTCCACCAAGAATCGAACCCATAACCGTGCCAGCGCAAGAGGCGGATTCTCTACCACTACGCCATACGCTGCCCGTCAACGCTGCTTGCCCACATTTTTGTCGTGTTCTTTTCCAATTCGCCTCGCCAGGAAGTGGACGCGCTCTCGGTGTACGCTGCGAATCTGGTCGAGTTCGACCGGCGCGAGCTCAAGTTCCTGGACGAGAAGGGCGTGGGACGAGCCAATGTCTTGTTCGACCTCAACGTCGGCTTCGACGACTGGAGCCCACCCGCCAAAGAGGACAAGCAGTACCTCAATCCCATCCTCAAGTGGGCGCTGCACGACATGGAGGGAAGACGAGAGGAGCCCACGAGTCTCGCAGAGGGTGAGGATTCCGAAAGGAGCGCAAATGAAATTGTAACCGAGTGGGAACTGGAGGTGCTTGTAATCGTATGTCGAAAATGTGGAAGTTTGCACAGAATTAGCGTCAAAAACGGGGTCTAAACTGCAGAATTTCAGTATTTTACGGTCGGGGGACACTGAAAAGAACGTAACAAACAAACACTCACTTTTACTATTTTGGACAGGTTAAAAGTCGTTTGGGACTGGCAAGTGCCCCCCCCCCTCGCAGTTATGAATGAAAAGGGGCGCCCAGTATGTTTATTTTTCGTATTTTTTCATTTAGTTTTTCGCGGCAGTGAGTTCGTCTGCTTTCGCGGTATGCTCACCCGTCTGGGCGGTACGCCCTTTGAAGAGCGCGACGGCTGGAGAGTGGTCTGCGTGCGCGCGCAAGGCCTCATCTTTATGTCAGTCTTTTTTTAAATTATATTGAAATATTTAAATAATTTCGCAGGTACGAATTCGAGACGGAAGAGAAACTGGAGCGAGAGGAGAAGATGACGGAGCGCGAGTGGCGCATGACCTACTGGGGATACAAGTTCGAGGAGTGCGTGCGTGCGTGCGTGCGTGCGTGCGTGCGCGGACGGAAACGAACGCACGAACATACCGACGCACGCACGCACTCGTATCCTCCCATTGCTGTAACCGGGACAGAGGAAGATTGGGGGGGGGGGGTGGCTGGAGTAAAAAGTGGGGTAGCCGACCATTTTATTTGACTTACACTGGTACTTTTGGTAAGAAATGGGTCAAAATAGGCCCCAAACAGTGTGATTTTGCTGTTTTACATTGCTGAAAAGCAGTGAAAAATTAACAGTTACTCACTTTTATCGTTTTAAACAAGGTAAAAATTCTAGGTGGGCGTTGTAAAATAGTGGGGGTGGCACCCTCCCTCCCCCATAAAAGAGGCCAGTTACAGTTATGCTGGTACACCACAGGTACATGGTGTCCTCGACCCCCAGCGGCGAGCCCTCCGTGTCAGCAACCGCCTGTCGGAATTCGGACCAGTTCTGCGTGCTCTTCCGATCTCGGCTAGCTCGACACCGACTCTTCTTCGGTGCCGAAGTCGACTGTGTCGACAGCGGCGGACGGTACGTCGAGCTGAAGACGAACCGGCTCTTCACCAAGCCCAACCAACGACGCAACTTCCACAAGTACAAGGCCCTCAAGTGGTGGCTGCAGAGCTTTCTGGTGGGAATAAGGACCATTGTTGCCGGCTACAGAGACGACGAAGGGCTGGTCAAAGAGGTATTTTGGTGCGGCTTTTGGGGGACGCTGACGTTCGTTCGACTGAAGGACGTAGTTTTGCCCGTAAATTGAACCTGCTTGCAGCCACTACTAGATTTTGATTTTGTGCGAAACAAAGAGCCGCTTTATGATATCAGTCAAAAACATTTGTTTTCGTTCGGACAAGTAAATACACGGTGCGTGCGTGCGCGCCACCCACACGTCTGTACCCCCCCCCCCCCCGGTCTGGAAGAGTGGGGGGGGGGGTCTGGAGCAAAAAGTGGGGGTAGCTGGCAAATTTTTGAGATATACTGGTACTTTTTGGTCAATAATAGGCATAAATAGGGTCTAAATAGTGCTATTTAGCTGCTTTGTGGTCATATAGCACTGAAAAGCACTGAAATACTCCAACATGTGCTCACTTTTATCATTTAAGACTGGGGTTGGAAAAATAGTGGAGCCCCAAAGCCCCCAGTTACAGTTGTGATCTCTCTGCAGCTCTCGTCCCTGTCCGTGGCTGATTTGGAGCGAGAATCACGCGATTTCTGGAGCGGCTCTGCGTGTGTGGCCTTCGTCGACGCCTTTCTGACGCACGTCAAGACCACGCTCGTCCGAGACGACCCCCACCAACTCTACATGGCCGAGTGGAGGCCCGGCCAACACATGGTTCGGCTGAGGAAACTGAGTCGCGACGAATCGCAGAGGTTCCAGATTCTGCCCCCCTGGTTCCTGGATGCGCTCCCCAAGGAGTGATTTTGGTTTGGGAGAGCATTTGGTTCTCCACGTCTGCCTCTCCGACTGTATAGACCGGGTTTGTTGCGATCCCCCCCCCCCCCCACCCGGAGGGGATGGGGGTCAGCATAGTCCAGCTGATCAGAAGAAGCACTATCGTTCTTGATTTCTTGTTGTGTACCTACAACCACCACAATGCATCTCCACTCTTAACCACCGTCACTTTGCCCGCATTTTCCCAGCCACTGTCGATGCGTGTACACACACACACACACACGGGCAGAGTAGAGAGTTGCACGTTGCGTGCCTCTACCAGACGGCTGCGCGTACGATTTTGTTTGTGTCGCGGCGCGCGCGGCCGAATAAACGCTGAATGGGCAATCGAATTGGCGTCTCTCTCTCTCTCGCTCTGTGTACCGCACCGCACCCCACCCACTGTTGTGTGTGCAGTGCGTGCGCGTGGATTCGGTTTTCATAGAAATTTTCACAGTTCTCAAGCGAGAATGTCCTCCTCAACCAACAAGGTGCCGCTCTACAAACTGGTCTACTTCAACTTCATCGGCAGGGCCGAACCGGCCCGCCTCATGTTGGTGGAGGCGGGAATCATTTTTGAGGACATCCGGGTCCGACTCGAGCACTGGGGAGAGGCGAAGAAATGTGGGAAAAAAATGAATCGCTTGTTTTGTGTTGTTTTTGCGAAATTTGAACCGGTTTCCTTTCGCGCAGTGTACCCCTACGAGCAGCTGCCCGTCCTGATGGTCGGTGACGTGATGCTGGCGCAGACGCAAGCCATCTGCCGCTACTTGGCGCACGCGCACGGTTCGTGATTTCCGGCGACCTTCCTTGCGTGCGCTCGTACCCCTAGTGGTAGAGAATCGGCCTCTTGCGCCGGCACGGTCCTGGCTTTGATTCTTGATGGAGCCACTAGATGGGGGACTTCCCTCTCAATGGATTTTCTCGTGCCGTCGCTGCCCTACAGATGGCGTTGTTCCGAATGTCTGGCTAATTATATGCGGCTCTAGACGGGAAGGCGTCATGGATATGGGCCATTGACGGCCTCCTAGCGTCGGCCCTAATCCAACAACAACAACAACAACAGCTCGTACCCCTTAATTTGGGGGGCTGGCGAGTTTGTCCGTGTATAAAGCCCGTCGATGTCGAAGCCATGCGCTGTCCAGGCAAGTCCAGTCCAGTCCAGTCCAAAACCGGTTCAGGATTCGCGGGCAAGAACCTGAAGGAGTCGGCCCTGTGCGACATGTACGTGGACGGTTTGGTGGACGTCTTGAACAACGCCGACTTCCTCGCCTACTTCATGGAGAGTGACCAGAAAGTCAAGGTGCGCACGAAACCGGTTTCGTTAGGCTCTGTTAACCGTAAACCGTTGCTCTGTACGTCACTAAATTGGCAATTGCAACTATTAAATTTTTTTTTTTTACAATTTTGACTCTACCCGACCGTGGATCCGGCTCCAAATTTGAGAGCAATAGTAGTTACAATGCATGATGTCGACCATCCATAAGGTTTATTTGTTTTTAAGGGGCAGTATTTCCCGGTCAATTATGTCTCTGGTGGAGAAATTGAGTCTCTGCTCGCACCCGACGCGTGTTGTAGGAGCAGCTGAAGGCGAAGCTATTGGAGGGGGTGGTGGAGCCGTTTCTCCAGCGCTGCGAAGGATTCCTCGCCAAGAACGGCGGGCGGCACTTTGTCGGCGATACCGTACGTTTGTCCGCTGCTTTCAGACTATATGCGCGCGTAAGCGGTTGGAAGAGCAGCGTATGGCCTAGTGGCACAGAGAATCGGCCTCTTGCGCCGGCAGTGTGGACGGGTTCGATTCTCGATGGAGCCACTAGTACGAGGACTTTCTTTTAGATGGATTTTCTCGTGCCGTCGCTGCCCTAGATTACAGATGGCGTTCTTCCGAATGTCTTTGGCTCATTCTACGGCTCTGGACGGGAAGGCGTCATGGAGATGTTTTGTACGCTCTATGGGCCATTGACGGCCTCCTAGCGTTGCCCTTAATCGAACAACCAACAGCCACTGAAGTCTTGTTGCATTGATGGCGCGTCTAGCTGACCTGGACGGACCTGACGCTGTTCGTGCACCTGTCCTACTGGCAGCGGCAGCGGTTCTTCGGCCTGCTCGACGCCTACCCCGCGCTCAAGGCCTTCGAGGCCGCCTTCCTCGGCCGCTATCCCAACATCGCCGACTACGTCGACAACCACCGACCCACGCAGCGATTCTCCTACTTTGACGACGACCTCAGCAACTGAGCTCCCACCCCCCCCCCTCCCGGGGGGGGGGGCTGGGAGTAGGGAGGTTGGAGGGAACATACAGAGGAGGAGTATTGATGTGCCCCCCCCCCCCCCCCAACACCCGCACGAGTGGGATTCGCATCGGCCCCCTATTGCCGTGTTGTTCATCTTTTCGGCCAAAATACATTGCAAATTCGTTGAAATTGCGAGGAATACGGCAAAAATTTTGCCTGTCATGCGCTTTTACCTTGCCGCCCAACCGAAATCACGGCTCCCCCACTGCGTGCGTGCGTGCGTTCGTGCGCCGGAGTGGATAGACTGGATGTAACGGTTTTTGATTGAATGAAATTGATCATGATTAACCGATAATCAATCGACTCGGGTGCCACATTTTTTCGATTTCAGAGGCAGCTGTCAACACGCGCTATCCATCTTCCATTCAAGCGTAGAGCAAGCAGTATTTCTCTCGCCATCGCCACTGAGCGAACCCCGATCTTTTTTTTGAGAGCATTTCTCAGATTTTGTAGACGGACCTGCCGTGTGCAACGCTCGTCTTGTGATTGATAGACCTTTTGAAGTTGCGCATTAGTCGTCTTAGAAAGGACTAGTTTGGAACGACGAAAGCGCCCGCACGCACGCACGCGCACGAGTCATATTGTGGTCGCCACAGCTCCCATCACGTTCTCGTGTGACTGCAAATGTCACTCAATGGCAGGCATCTTGCGGCCACACCTGCAACTG
>JASAMY010001173.1:0-13956 GCA_030248085.1 Paralinhomoeus sp. GSCO2_6 | reverse complement strand
TAGCCATGCCTTAAGCCAATTCACTGTACGTTCTCCTAAGCCATAACACTGTAATTTTTTTAGCAGTTTGGGATGGCTGACGGTATCAAAGGCCTTCGCTATGTCTAGATAAGCAACGTCAACAGGTTCACCAACATCGAGGTCTTGCGTCCAATCGTTCATGCATTCCAATAGCTGAGTTACAGTACTGTGCATCGAGAGAAACCCGTGCTGCTTGGTGGTAATCAGCTGCTCAGTGAGAAGAAAATTTGATAGATGGCGTTTCAACATTTTTTCCATGACTCTGCACACGGTGCTCGTGATACTAATCGGACGATAGTTAACTGGCTTAGATTTGCTTCCCTTCTTGAAAACAGGTGTTACATTTGCGCAAAGCCAATCATTTGGGATTTCGCCAACAGTAAACGAAAATCTGAACCGACGGGATAGTGGGTCAGCCAAAATAAGCGCCAGGTTTTTGAGAAAGATTTGAGGAATGCCATCAGAACCAAACGAGAACTTGGAAGGCAATCTTTGCAAGACAGCGTAAACAATGTGGGGCTCAAATACTGGTTCCTGCATTGTATTGCGGGTGCGCGGCATTACGGTAGTCGGACGTCGGTCATCAGACATCATCAGACCATCGGTCGTCGGTCATCAGACCCGGTTACAGGTATGCACGGTATCGGAACATGTGGCGTACACGCTGTGGCGAATCGGCCTGGAACCGGAACCTCGTTTTCCACAGTGCGTCGCTACCGTACCGAACAAATTTGAACGTGCGCGTTTACCTCAAATTTACCTACAAACGGCAAACTAACAATACATCACTTCACGCGTCTCTTAGACAGCACTCGCAAGGGGCGACCGCGCTGCCATGTTCTACTCTAATACTACCTTACGCGCGCTCCTGAGAGTGGGGAGGCAAAGGGACACAGGCAAGATCGTGGAGAGTACCGTGTCAAGCGATCGTGCCAACCAATTTTATACCGGCTTAGGAAAAAGCTCAGGCCTTTTAAGCTTATACCATGATTCGGCTTAGGCTTATGCCTTGCTTTGGCTTAGGATTAGACCTTGCTTAGGCTTAGGCTGGCACAATGGCACAATAAACTGGTATTTCCCGTTGAGTATCGTAGAAATTCAAATTTTCAAATTCAAAAATTCGTTGTCGTAGTCCTAACATCTTTGTACAGTAGTGACAACACGTTGTACATTGTACTTTGTAGATGTACACACAAAACATGCAAATTTCGTGTAAATGTATGTATGTTTTGATGAATTAACAAAACACACTTTTGCTTGCGGGTGTCCACTTTGCGTGTGTCAGCAGGTCGTAGAATTATTGTGTCGCGGTCGACATCAGTTCCGGATCTAGAAGGGGCGAAACGGGCCATCGCCTTTACAGCTGCGCGGGTTGGCGGATCCAGATTTTTTCGGAGAATGAGGTTGGGATTTGGCAGAAGGGAGGACCGTGTTGAAGTTTTTGAATGTTGGGCCATTTTGGCGTTTGTTTGGGCACCTGATCGGCCCATTTTTGAAGATTAATAAATGAAAACGGCGTTGCAAGCGCAATTTTTCTATTCTCTCGACCACCTACAAGCAATTTATGCGGAAAAGTACGTCCGCTACGCTCTCTACGTCGACCTGCATCGCGTTGTCTACGCAGGCAGCACCTCGCGACGGAAGCTGCCAGAAGCCGCTCACGTCGCGTCACGAACGGTCCGGTCGGTCAAAAAGCCCGTAATAAAAATTTTGGAGAGGGGGGCCAATTTAAAAAATTTGCACCGAAATAGAGTGCAAATAAGTGTTTTTTGGACCGAAATTGGTCAACAAAGAGTCCGTTACTCCATAAGGTGTTGTTGTTGGGTCTTACAACTCTGAAAGGGAAATCAACACGAAAAACACGCAACTGCCCCAATTTTTTTATATAGAGGGGGTTTCCCGGAATTTACTCGCTATGGCAAAAGCCAGGTCGGGGGGGGGCTTGCTGGACTCTGGCCAGCGGGGGGGGCATACCTGTAACCGGGTCTGGAAGAGTGGGAGGGAGTAAACGGCCGAATTTGGGGGGGGGGGGAAGGTGGAGCAAAAAGTGGGGGGTAGCTGGCCATTTTTGAGTTATACTGGTACTTTTTGGTCAAAAATGGGAATAAATAGGGCCTAAGTTATTTAGCTGTTTTACGGTTATATAACACTGAAAAGCACTGAAAAACACCACCATTTACTTGTTTTCATCATTTTAGACATGGTGAAAATCCTTTGGGAAAATTCTGGGGGGAGGTTTGGGGGTGTTGGATGGGTGTTGGAAAAATAGTGGGGGGACCCCCAAAGCCCCCTCCCCCCCCCCCCAAACCCCACCCCAGTTACAGGTATGGGGGGGGGGGGCGGGTACCCCATCTCTGATCCCACCTGAGAGTTTCAGTCGTGCCGCTGCTGGAAGGCGTCGTCGACGACGGAGGCGGTGGAGGGCACGCGACGCGTGGTCATTGCGGCCGCCGACAGAGCCAGTGTCCACCGAGCGCAGACCTCAATGGCGCAACTGTTTTTCCCGTGAAATAGACACATTTCTATCATGCGTTGTTATTCGTGTGAACCAAGTCCTGTACATGCGTCGTCTCGTGATTACTAAAGTCCTCGTCGAAGCGTCTGTCGTAATAGGCAATGGAGCGCAACACCAAGCGAGGCGGGCCAGGCCAGGTGCGACGTCCTTTTCATAGCTTTTTCAGCAAACATTGCAGCAACAAACGACAATGTAACATTTGTTTTTTGTTGACATGCATCGAACACTTTTAGGAGGATTACGATTTCTGGAGGCTCCAAGGGCAGCAGGTGCCGCTCCTTTTTGAGCTCTCGCGTGTCACCTCACCCACCATGCATCGAACATTCGATTTCTTTAGCAGCAACACAACACCACAGCACAGCATTCGACCCAACAACACCAGCAACAACAGCAGTACGCGACCGCATGGATACGAACCTCAGCAGGTGCCACTTCCATTTTGTCAGCTCTTGCAATGAATATTGACCATATAACACGCTAATAATTCGCTTCTCCTCACCTCACTCCCCATGCATCGAACATTCTATTTCTTTAGTGTGCCGCTTACGTGGCGCAGTACTAGCAGGAGCAAGTGGCCGCGGCCGGTGGTGGTGGCGGCGGAGGCAGCGCCGCTTCCGCGCCCATGCAGCAGCAGCAGCAACAGGCGTCGATGCGCGGCGCCGCGCCGCCTGCCGGCGCCCCTGAGAACTTCTACAGCGCCTACGCGCAACAGCCGCCGGCGGCGGCGGCGGCGCCTGCGCAGGCGCAGCCGCCGTACTACCAGCAGCAGGCACCGGCGCAGCCGCCCGCCGTCTACGGAGGCCTCGTCGACATGGCCGGCAGAGGTCCACCGCTTGGCGCCGACTTCGGACGTTCGTCTGCATCTAATCTCGCGCCGCCGGAAGAATGCGAATCCGGCGCTCGTTGCAGGCGGCTGGGAGCGGCCGTCTTGCTTCGAGGACCGTGGCGGAGGTGGTAGCAACTACGAGCACGAGAGAGGACGTGGCGACCGGCGCGACAGCCAGGTCAACGTGCTTTTCAAAGCGCTTGCAGCAAACATTGTAGCAACAAACGACAATGTAACAGTTGTTTTTTCTGACATGCATCGAACACTTTTTTTGTCGCATTCCTACAGCAGTATCAGGCGCAACAGCCGTTTAACCCGCCGTTTCCTGAGCAGGTGCCGCTTCCTTTTTTCAGCTCTTGCAAGTAACAGCCATCAAACATGCTTACAATTGTTTCTTTTGTGTCGGCCGCTTCTATGGTCGCGGGAGCCTCCCTCTGGTCACCATCGACCGCTGCTAGTGAGAGATGAGACCCAGTCAGCCCGATCCTGGGGGGCTGGCTCCGCTTACAATGATGCTTGCTTAAGGATACTTACAATTCGCGTATCACATCACCTCACCCAACATACATCGAACATTCAATTTTTTTAGTACGCCGGGTACGTGCAGCACGTTTCAGCGGCAGCAGGCCGCCGCGGCCGCGCCGGAGGTCGCCGTGGCGGCTTCGGCCATCGCGGAGGCTTCGGCGGCGCTCTCGCAGGCTGCTTTGGCGGTCGCCAAGGCTGCGGGCGCGGTCGCCGTGGCCGGTTCGGCGCTCGCGGGTGGCGGCAGTGGCGAGCAGGGCGTCATGAAGACCATCTTCGTGCAGAACGTGGGCGTCATGGCCACCGAGGACGTCATTTTCGCCTACTTCCGCAAAGTCGGCGAGCTAGCTGTGAGCTGTGGGAGGGGGGGGGGGGGCACTGTTGCGTGCGTCACTCGCCACGACGGACCAATTCAGACCGACCACAAGACGGGCAGACCGAAGGTGGAGGTTTACCGGGACAGGGAGACGGACGAGCACAAGGGCGAGGCCAGCGTGACTTTCGTGTCGGAGGAGGACGCCCAAGCCGCCGTCGAGCGCTGCGACGGCTAGTTCTCTCGTCTCTCGCCCGTTGTGGGGACGTCACTGATCAGTCCGACCACTTACAGGCCAGTTCTTCCCGGGCAGCAACGAGCCGCTCAAGGTCTCGATTGCCAAGTACACGCCCAAGCCGGACAACTCACGGGGCCGAGGACGCGGCGGCTTCGGTTTGTCGGCCGCACTTGGAGTACTGCAGCAAATTTACAGTAAGCCCAGCGCGCCTTCAGGCGGCGGGTGTGGTCAGGGCGGCTTCGACCGCGGCGGTGATCGGGGCGGCGGCTTCGACCGGGGCAGGGGACGCGGCGGAGGCGGTGGTGCCGGTGGCAAGGTGCGTCAAAACGACTGGAACTGCAAGTGCGGCAACATCGCCTTCCGTCAAGCCTGCAATCTCTGCGGCGCGCACAAACCGGGCGGCGGTGGTGGCGGCGGTGGCGGGTAAGTGCTATGTGCCGGAAAATGATAAAAGACTGCGTACCTTACACTTTCAGCCATGGAGACAGCCGCTACCAACCTTTCTAAGCTGGCAGTTTCGCACGTTGCGAACGAAGAAAAAGCAGCCGTAGAAGTTTTAAACCGTTTTTTGTTTCCTCTTACACGCAACACCAGTGTCGCTCTGCTGGACGTTCGGCCTCTTCGCTGTGTACCGAATAGTTGACAGTTTTGGACAGTCCCAACACACCACGAGGGCGTAGACATTGCATGCAATGGGGAGAGGCCAATGCGCGACGCGAAACGAAACGGCTACGAGTGCAAACAGTCACAAAGAGCCAAGCTCAGTTAAAACGCGCTCGTATTTACGGGCGGCGACACATTCTTATCAACCAAGTAAGTCCACAGCTCGCTACTACCAATATAATCTACAAAAGTTCGCAGGCGTCCCGACACGATCACATCCGGAAGGGCATTCCATAACTTGCTAGTGGCGTAAAGGAACTGAGATCGGATTGTTACTGTGGATGACTCATCTGTCAGTGTCTGTCGCCTGCGTCCGTCTGACACAAAGACAATAACACAATGCAATAACGCGAAATAACGCGAAACATACTAGACGAGCAAGAATGGCCGTTGTCTCAAGCAAGACCCGTGCATGGGTTGTGTGTGAGACGCGTTACTTGTGGAGCGTGTTATGGTATCTGTTCGACCCTATCGTAGCACTTAGAAGGTTGCAAGCCATACGGAATAAAACGAATTGATTGTCGCCCATCCCTAGTGACGACTGTAATGACCGTACTTTTCCACTGTGCTCACTACGTTGTTGTTTTGGAGCCGCTTCAATGATCGCGGGGTCGCGTGCGACCAGTGAGCTGCACGAAAGCCAGCACGTTGTCCGGGTCCTGCTGTAGGCAGTAGAGGGTGGGCGGATGGTATGCGCCTCATCACGCAGCATGAAGGTGCCATTGAATGACACGACCACTCACACACACACGCTGTACGTGTACGTGCGTCACTGCTCTCTGACGCGCGGATCCATAGGTGCAGCTTTGCCGGCTCCTTTGTGTAGCCATCTGGAACCTACGAGGCGACCATCTGATAGACGAGGAAGAGGGGGGGGAGGCTAGCGGCCAAGTGTAGCTTATCCTTGTGTTTGTGGCCCTTTTTGACACAGTCTGTCAGTGGCGTAGCCAGGATTTGGTTTCGGGAGGGGGTACAGATTTCCAACTTTTTAACAGGGTCCCCCTGTTGCGCCGCAGGCGAAAATTTTGAGTTTTTGGGCTACTTTCGAGCATTTTAACTTATTTTGGGTTGCTTTCGAGCATTTTGTAACCTATTTTGGGCCACTTTCGAGCAATTTTGAACCTATTCTGGGCCACCTTTGAGCATTTTTAACATTACAAGCGAGCTAAAATGCTTTCTCTCTCTCTTCTTTCGCCCAGGCATGTTTGCAACAGGGTGGATGGACCCTGTTGCATTTTTTGGGCTTCACACCATCTCGGGGAGGGGTATACCCCCCCTACCCCTACCCCCCTACGCCACTGCAGTCTGTTCTGTGGCCCTTCTGACGCATAATCCGCTCTGCCAATTTGGGGAGATTGCCAGGTCCAATCCCCCCCCCCCCCGGCGCAGCGTGGATCCGCCACTGGAGAGTACATTTGGAGCGAGACCGCTCAGAGGGACGTGACGGCCGCGCAGGCGCGCCCACGGAAGGGGTATCTGCCGAGTGCCAATCTGCCTGGCCGAGACGAGAGGCCGACGACGGGGTAACTGCCGAGGCGTACGCGAACACAAGTCCGGACCACAGCGTGCACAATGGGAGACTGCCATCTAAGAAACCAATATGGCACGGCACATATCTAACGAATAAAGCGTAACGGAGTTGTGTGTCAGTCACCACCCCTCCCCTCACACGCCCTCCTCGCCGGTGCAGCGACACTAATCTTGTTTCCCATTGGGGAGAGTCAGGCAGTGAGAGAACTGCAGCTCTCGTCTGCGAACCGTCCAAACGCAAGCGAGCTGGACTGGACTGGTCCTCATCAGTTCTGACAGCGCCAAAGAGTCCGCCCAACTCGTGGACGCCATGGAGTTGCAGGTGTTGACCGTGTTGCGGGAGGTGTCGTTGAACCTGTGCCCACGTGACCTCGCGAGAATGGGCCTCGTCTGCCGTCCGTGGGCGAGACAGCTGCACATGGGCTGGCTGTGGAGCGACTACATGGCCTGTCAGCTGGTGCTCGCCGACAACACCTCTGTGATCATCAGATCGCCCACTACCAATGGGCCGCTGGTCGCGCAACTGCAGACGCCCCACGAGTACAAGGCGGTGCTGACGTCGGCGCGCGGCGTCGTCTCGACGCTCAGAGGCGCCTGGGCAGCGGAGGGCGAAGTCGCAGGCGTCCGAGACGCTCTGGCCGCGGTGCTGCGTCAACTGGACGCGCCTGCGCGCCTCGTCTCCTTTGGCCTCGGCGTCTCCGGAGACCACTTTACCGAGGAGAGCAACTGCTTTGACGAACTGCTCGGATGGGCGCTTGCCAGCATCACTCATCGAATTCCAACTTGGTGAGCGCTTCCCTTTCCTTATCTTTTTGCTCCCATCCGGCATTTGCACACCCGACATGAACCATGCATGCGCATGGTTGATGGCGGAATAATACCGTAAGCCCTATAATTAGTCCCCCCCCCATATAGGGGAGGCTAATTACACGGGGGCTAATAAGCTGGAAGGGTCGATGTGTCGGGAGCCTTGTTGGCGCAAAGCGGTGGAGGCGATTTTTGCGTCGACGTCGACACAGTCTTTACACATGTACCTACATGTACATTACATACACATTCGCGACCATACGTCCAGACATGGCAAACATTTGCCTTTTGATGGTCTATTTAGAGAGGGAGTGTAATTATAGGGGGGGGGGTTACTAATCAACTCAAAGTGGTCTTGGTAGGGTGTATAATTAAATGGTTTACGGCAAGTATTTTTACATTCGAATCCGAGCGCACGTGCTAACAAAAGTCGCCTTGTTTAGGAGGCACTTAACGAATATCAGACTGCATCTGAAACACAAGAGCCGTCGAGTGTTTCAAGAAGCTGTTCAATCGCTACTTGGGGGCGTACCCGCGCAAGTGAAGGCAGTTACTTATGCTCTGTTCAATAAAAATTTACCTGGCGGCATTTCCGACTACTTTTCTGTGGCTCTTTTGCCCAAATCGATTTCTATTGTCGAACTGCATTTACCAGGCGTTCAAGGACATGGCCATACCAGTTATTTGCAACACAATCACGTTCCAGTCGAAATATGCAAAACTTTGCAGCGGCTGTATATCTCAAGGATGATGTACTTGTCTCACGAAGACTATCAACGCGACTTTCAGTATTTTCCGCGACTGCAGCGATTCGCTGTGCGTTGGTTGGACGACATGTGCATTGATGCCGGCTTTCTAACGCTGGTCGCCAAAGCGCTGCCAGCTCTGTCCCATTTCGCCACGCTTCAACGCTGGTATTGTCCGCGAGAATGGCTACTTCTTGACTACTCGCACTTCGTGGCGACAGTGCCTCAGCTGCGGCTTCTGCACCTGGGAGGCGTGGATATCGGGGCTCTCAGGTGGCAGACCCAATTTCCCGCTGCTCGAGTCAAGAAGGCGAGTTGGCCCGACGATCGGCCTACGCTGCGCCTGTCGGCCACATTTCGAAAGCCGCAGCATGAGCCCTGGCATGCCGCGGTGCCGACGTCGGCAATCGAAGGCAACGTGGCCGCGGTGATCGGCGCCGCCGGCAGAGTCGCTGGGATGAGAGAGGCGAGCGACGACTTCTGGCGGGGCTGGAGCGTCAAGGGACTGCCCTTTGGCTCGGTTGACGACGAAGAGCGCGACGAACCCAAGTACGGCCGATTCCGGGAAAGCGCCTACTGCGACTATCACCGTCCACTGCGAAACGCCATTCTGAATTCATACCTAAGGGGTGTGTAATGGACGGGGAGGGGATGGATCTATGTTCGCTGCGTGCCCACGAGGTTGATAAGGTCTATTGTGGTGTGGGTCCCCTTCGGATGTCGCGACAAGGCAAAGCGTTGCATGCTCGTGCGTGCCCATTCGATTGTTACTGATGTGTCCGCGCGTTGGCGCTTTTACGTGCAGCGCTTCACACTTCGCAGTACCGCCATGGCGTGCGCTCTCAGCAATTACGCGCCGCCTCGACTGCCAGTTTCGCTTTTCCGTTCCGCTGTTTAGTTCAGTTCCGCCGTTCATTGGATTGGCTGCTCGGTCGGCGCGGCCCTCTGATCGTGAGGAGGGCAGTGTTGGTGTTGGCGCATCGCGACTCGTTGAGAATAAACGTCCGTGTAGTGTACAGGAGGAGCCTCACCGTGCACGCGGCCGAGAACACAGTAGTTACGATGGTGCTGGTGAGCCGAGCGAAGTACCCACGTGACACGCACGCACACAACCTCTGTGACGCGGTGTGTCCTCTTTACCTAGCTTGACTCTCGCTAGCTGCCAAGCACTAGCCCAACAGCCAGTTAACTCTATAGCTGTTCAAAGAATATGGCACTGGGCACTGGCTGTTTTTTTGTGGCGATTTCATGTTAATCAGCAAAAATTAGTTAGAACTTGATACAACCAGTCCATTACAAGCCTGTAGGTATAGAGGTACAGGGTCTGCAACAAGACTGAACTCGCGCACAGACCTACGCCAGTCACTAGGGAGTCGTGCGTGACGCGCGCCTCTTTCAAAGCAAATCCAGCACTTCCCTGGACCAGCGTCATTCCCAGCTGGTTATTTTAAATTCTGAAGGAAATCCATCTCAGTTGACTGTGATTGTAAAGTGTCGGTAATCTTTGTCATGATCTGGCTTTACGTCGGCGGATTGCGTTCTGCTGCGTTCCATTGAATGACACGACCACGCACACACACACACGCTGTACGTGTACGTGCGTCACTGCTCTCTGGCGCGCGGATCCATAGGTACAGCTTTGCCGGCTCCTTTGTGTAGCCATCTGCAAACTACGAAGCGACCGTGTGATGGACGAGGAGGGGGAAGGCTGGCGGCCAAGTGCAGTATCATTTGTATCCCTTTTGACACAGTCAGTTAGATTACAATCTGTTGTGGCCCTTCTGGCCTTGTGGCTTTTCTGACGCTACGCATAATCCGCTCTGCCAATTGGGGAGATTGCCAGGTCCAATCTCTCCCTCCCCCGTCGGCGCAGTGTGGATCCGCCACTGGAGACAACATGGTGGAGCGAGACTGTTCGGAGGGACGGGAGGGCCCTCGCAGGCGCGTCCACGGCCAGCGCAACTGCCGCCCAGTGCCCATCCGTCTGGAGGAGACGAGAGGAGCGTATGCGAACACAAGTCACGAACACAGCGTGCGCAATGGAAGACTGCCCTCTAAGAAGCCAGTATGGCACGTATGTAGCGGTATGCATGTAGTGATTAAAGCACGGAGTTGCCCCCCCCCCACGCCCTCCCCGCCAGTACAGCGACACAAATCTTGTTTCCCACTGGGGAGAGTGAGGCAGTGAGAGAACTGCAGGTCTCGCCTGCGAACCGTCCGAACGCAAGCGAGCTGGACTGGACTGGTCCTCATCAGTTCTGACAGCGCCAAAAAGTCCGGCCAACTCGTCGACGCCATGGAGTTGCAGGTGTCGACCGTGTTGCGGGAGGTGTCGTTGAACCTGTGCCCACGTGACCTCGCGAGAATGGGCCTCGTCTGCCGCCCGTGGGCGAGACAGCTGCACATGGGCTGGCTGTGGAGCGACTACATGGCCTGTCAGCTGGTGCTCGCCGACAACACCTCTGTGATCATCAGATCGCCCACTACCAATGGGCCGCTGGTCGCGCAACTGCAGACGCCCCACGAGTACAAGGCGGTGCTGACGTCGGCGCGCGGCGTCGTCTCGACGCTCAGAGGCGCCTGGGCAGCGGAGGGCGAAGTCGCAGGCGTCCGAGACGCTCTGGCCGCGGTGCTGCGTCAACTGGACGCGCCTGCGCGCCTCGTCTCCTTTGGCCTCGGCGTCTCTGGAGACCAGTTTACTGAGGAGAGCAACTGCTTTTGACGAACTGCTCGGATGGGCGCTTGCCAGCATCACTCCTCGAATTCCAACTTGGTGAGCGCTTCCCTTTCCTTCTCTTCTTGCTCCCATCCGGCACGAACCATGCATGCCCATGGTTGATGGTGCAATAATACCGTCACGTATACGTACACGTACAAGTACGCGTCACATTCGAAGCCGAGCGCACGTGCTAACCCAAACACCTTGCTTAGGAGACACTTCGAGGACACACTTGCCTAGGAGCGGATATCAGACTGCATCTGAAACACAAGAGCCGTCGAGTGTTTCAAGAAGATGTTCAATCGCTACTTGGGGGCGTACCCGCGCAAGTAAAGGCAGTCACTTACGCTCTGTTCAATAAAAATTTGCCTGGCGGTATTTCCGACTACCACTCTGTGGCTCTTTTGCCCAAATCGATTTCTATTGTCGAACTGCATTTACCAGGCGTTCAAGGACATGGCCATACCAGTTATTTGCAACACAATCACGTTCCAGTCGAAATATGCCAAACTTTGCAGCGGCTGTATGTCTCAACTATGATGTACTTCTCTCCCGAAGACTATCAACGCGACTTTCAGTATTTTCCACGACTACAGCGATTCGCTGTGCGTTGGTTGGACGACTGGTGCTATGATGCCGGCTTTCTAGCGCTGGTCGCCAAAGCGTTGCCAGCGCTGTCCCATTTCGCAACGCTTCAACGCTGGCAGTGTTTGCGAGAATGGCTACTTGCTGACTACTCGCACTTCGTTGCGACAGTGCCTCAGCTGCGCTTTCTGCACCTGGGAGGCGTGGATATCGGGAGTAGGGATGAGAATTTTTTTTTTTAACTTTTCTTTTTTAAAAAAAAAATTTTCTTTTTTAAAAAAAAAAAGATGGTCGATTTTTTTTTAATTAAAAAAAAAAAACTTTTTTTTTGTCGCGCGAGCGCACCGCGTACGCTTCCCTCGTGACTTACCGAGACGGCGTTTACTGTACGTCCTCCGCTTTCTTTTGCGGCCTCTTCCCTGCTCCCCACTACCTTTTGGTTGGTTATGATTGTTTGAGTTGCGTTTCGCGCGAATATTTTGAAAATGTTTTTGAAGTAGAATTGCTGCTCCGTGTGGGCTATTAGTAAAAGCGAATTCCGAATTGCGAATTTTGAATTTTGAATTTCGACTTCGGTATACTGTACTTCCAACATTTAAAATTTGATTTTTTGTACTGTATTTGAATAATTCAGCGCTCGCTGTGCTTCCGTCTCGGGAATGCGGTTCATCGCCGCGCGTTCTGTGGGCGACAGCGGCGGCGATGCCGACGGACGAGTTTCTTGCTTCGAGCTTCAAAAATTTTGAAAAAACATATGTGCACATATCCGCTTGTGTCTATGTGTCATTATTTGTTTGTATATGATGCATTCAATGCTGAAGTGCAACTATTACAAGCGCTGTGTCGCCTGTCACTGTTGAATCGCACTGTGTGTCAATTGCTAGTTGACAGTCTTGCTCGACGAGAAAGCCACAGCGGCTAACTAAACTAACTGCGGCAGCGCCCACCCACACAGCGAGGGCTCGGTGGCGATGGCGGGGGCGGCGATACGCCAACGAACGCTTCGTCCAAACTCGTGGAGTGGGCGGCGTTCAGCACGTGTTCCAAGGTTCACTCATTGTATTGGGCCGACAGCGAAACGTGCGCTCGAAGGGAGAAGCGGTTACGCGTCACACGACACACATCACTGCAGCTAGGTCACCCACGCGACCCAAAAGAGGTCGACAATCGACATGCAACGCAAAGCCTGGTAGAGGCAACGGCCTAAGCGACAACACGAAACAGAGTGACGAAACAGAGTGAGTGACAGAGTGAGGAGATTCCCACCCACATGGGCACGTCATCTGGTTCCAGCGTGTCGGAGGGCACCTGACGGGTTCGGCGGTCGGCGGCGTCAGTCGAGCGCTTACTGGACGCTGTCCGCGACGCGGCCGGGCGCGCGGTCGAGGCGCGTCGGCAGGCGGACGACCGCGTGCTCGGCCACCTCATGGCCTACCGGAGAAGGGCAGAGAGGCGAGCGCACCCGCGGACGACAACTTCCGTTCCAGGACGCGCAGCAGCTCGGTAGCGGACGACGCTGAGTCGCTGAAACCTAGCGTCGTCACCATCGAGCCCTGTGGTGTGAGGCTCCCTGACGACGTACCTTGGCGCGTGTCAGCAAGCGTCGGACCGCTTTCTTCGGTGTCGGCGTCGTCATCAGCCTCGTCGACGTCAGCAGGTACATCGCCGTTGAGCGACAGAAGCGGCTGAATGAATTGTTGAAGTTTGCTTGGTGGAGTGGTCGCGTCGCACGAGTGGTCGCCACCCCACCTGCCCGGCGGCAGCCTCGCAAGCGCTCGCCATCTCCTCCGCCGTGTCTCCTGAAAGTGATTCACGCTTTGTTTTGACAATTTCATTCTTGTGAAATCAGGGGGGTGGGGACCGCCACAACCCCTCCCCCTGGGGGACTGAGA
Source organism: Paralinhomoeus sp. GSCO2_6 (assembly GCA_030248085.1). NCBI lineage: Eukaryota > Metazoa > Nematoda > Chromadorea > Monhysterida > Linhomoeidae > Paralinhomoeus > Paralinhomoeus sp. GSCO2_6. The sequence continues at coordinate 579 of JASAMY010001173.1, read as the reverse complement.
GGGGCGGAAGTGACTAACAAGTTCGACTCCCACATGAATCTCGCGCGTTTGTCCGACACCAGTGCCGAACCGCAGGAGAGGAGTGGCTCCAGGTGAAGACAGGAGTCGGCGGCGTCGGCCAGGGCAGGGCGCTGGACGGACCGCGGTGGTCAGAGATCCAGAGATTCCCAAGAGATCAGCAACTTACGCGATTCTTTTGACATTCTTGTAGGTGAGGTTGGCGTCGAGCAGGAAGCGGAGTTCGTTGGGCCCAGCTCGCTGTCGTCAGAGAGGACGGAGAGCATCGCGTCGGCCTCGACTCGAGTTCCAGGCCTACCACCACCAAGTAGTTTCCACTTCCTAGAACATCCAACTTTCTTCATTGCGAATTTGTGTCGGCACAGAGATAAGTTTCGCAACGAAATTAAATTTTATCTCACCGCGCTTTCCCGGAATTTATAAAATGAACATTCACAATTTCTTGGTAACTTTCCAGATAGTAAATTCCTCTTGACATGCAAACAATGCACGCGTTCTATAAACGACGTTCACCAAAATTCAAAATTCGGAATTCGTAATTCGCTTTTACCAATAGCCTCC
>JASAMY010002107.1:0-14019 GCA_030248085.1 Paralinhomoeus sp. GSCO2_6 | reverse complement strand
CCGGTCGTCGTCACGTACTAAGCTAATGCGGCAGCACGGGCTTGCATCAAATCTGTCTGCGCCCTCCGCGCGTTCACAGTTGACACACAACAGTAGAATTCTTCTCCAACACCTCCTCTCAAATCTCCAGCAGCAACAACGACGCTGTCGGCAGGGAGAGAGAGCAGTGCTCGACACAGGCATTGTCTGACGACTGAGCCATCCAAGACCGATTCCGACTGTTGTGCTCTCTTCGTGCCAACATCATAAGTCGCGCGCCGGGCGCGGCGGCGATCGAACCCACAGAACAACAGACAGCCAATCTCGCCGCGCCGTTTTAGAAGCTCTGCGGACGCTATCGAAACCAGTACGAGTTGAAACGATACGTTGAGCAACGTCAACATGAGCACACAATCAGCGGGCAATGGGCGGACGGGGTGAGAGAAAAACTGACCCGAGCCTAGCCAGCCTGACGAGGCGTACGCCTACCCGACCTAACTTGGTTGGACCTGACCTTTCGGAGGAACTACAAAGGCACCTAACGAGCGGCAAGAGTAGCGGAATCCCGCGAACTCAGCACATACACCACGCACGCACGCACGCTGACCAACATGCAAACAATGCTTCGTCCAGTGAAAGACCAACGACGCGTCGCGAGCCGCACGCATTCTCGCGACGAGTGTTTCTCGTAGGGGGAGACTAACTCTGCTAGCGACTTCCTCAGCGCTCCAAAAGACTACTAGTGGTGGGGACGCACGCCGTAGCGGGCGCTGTGGGCGAGCTGTCGCTGTATGTGGTCGAAGGCGTCTCGGCCTAGGTAGTCGGCGCGGCCCTCCTCCCAGTCGCGCTGCCAGCTGAAGTCGTCCATGCTCGCCGGACCCGCCGCCGCCGCCACGCTGCTCGACGGACCCCACCGCTCCTCGTCCGACAGCAGCGAGAACTGCAAGAGGACACGTGCGAGATTGGAACTACATGCAAGGAAATGAATGAGCGGTGGGTTAGCTGGCCAGCTAGCGAGCATCGTTAGTCAAGCGGCAAGCGACGGACAATGGCGGGCAGGCCGGCAGCTGCGGCCACCTGTGCGTCGTCAGGCGGAGAGCGGCGGCCGAGTCGCAGGTCGGTTCTGACGACGACTTTCGTCTGACGGCCACTGGCCGACGGAGAGCCTCTGAGCACGTCGGTCGACAGGTAGACCAAGAGCTCGGGGTCCAGTAGCGCCGGCGACGGCGGCGTGGGGGGCGAGGAGGAGCGCGTCGACGACGCCTTGGCCGGCATAGGGGTGGAGGACGACGGCGCCTCTGAACGACGGGAGCTGCGCTTGAGCGCGTCTGCCGTCGCCGTCGGTCCGACCTTCTTCCGAAGAGTGGCCCTCCCACACCGCCTTGTCCGTGTTGTGCGGCAGGTGGCGGTCGCGGTCGCGCCGGCGAGAAGCCGCCGGGACTCTGGCTGCTGTCGACGAGCTCGTCGCGCGAGTGCGCGGCAGAAGCGACGCGGCGGCAGCGGCGGCAGGTAGCGATACAGGCGGTGGTTGGGGACGAGGACGCACGTGCTCGGGATAGAGGTGGGGTCGGACGTCGCTGCGGTAGAGGTCCCACCAGCCCTGCACGTGGTCGGGCTGCGGTCGACCGCCCTGCGGATAGCTGACGCGGCCGCTAGCGCCCAGTCGGTACTGCCAGGGCTTGACGGCGCCCAGGAAGTGAACGATCCGGGTGCCGTTGCCGAAACTGAACAGGCAGAGGAGAGCGTCGGTCGAACCAAGACGGATAAGAGCCGATACACCCCCCCCCCTACAACGTGCACAGGGTTTTCTCTGAAAACCGCCCTCCCTGGCAGTTTCCCAGCCTGTCCAGATGAACCAATATGAACTTATGTACACGCGCTATTTCGGTGCGAATTTTACTGTTTGGACTTACCGTAAATCCTCCAATAGTGCCCAGGGGCACTATTTTTTCAACCTCTCTTTACCCGGGGGGCACTATTGGAGGGGGGGCTTCTATTATTTCAACCTAAAAATTTTGAATGGTAATGCTAGTTTCGCTGTCAAAGTTGCCGATTTTTCGGTGATTTTGATCACTTTTGCCACATTTAATGGTTGATGTACCGTTAATAGTTGCTGAAACGTACTATTATTGGTTAGTAGTAGTGTGTATACACGATATAAATGTACCTACCACTATATTTTTGGCCATAAAAGGCACATGGCAAAACATACCCCTTACCCCCGGAGGCACTATTGGAGGGGGGGGCTCTATTATATCAACCTTGCTATACGCGGGGGCACTATTGGAAGGGGGCACTATGAAAGGGGGGGGGGGGTTGTCTTGGAAGATTTACGGTAAATCAGAGGAAACAGTGAGTACGGGTAGTACTTGCTACTTGTTCAAGCTGGCATTACCGCTTGTAGGCGGCAGCGTATGAGTATGTGGCCGCAGCCGCAGTATTGTAGGCGAAAGGCAGACGCCGAGAGGCGTGTTGAGTACGCCAGTCGTGGAAGAACTCGTTCAGCAGACCCTGGTCTCCGCCTAAAAGACAGGAGGAGACACCTGAGAAAAGAAGTCGACAACAACAGCCAGCACACAGAGAGCACGATTACGAAGGTTCCCACTTATGGCACGTGTTCTGTTGTCCAGGATTACGCATAGAGATATGTGAGAGGAGTGCGTGCGTTCGTGCGTGTGGAGCGAGCGCACCGTCGAAGCTGCCCTGCTCGAGGGCGAAGCGGACGAGCGCCCTGTACGTGTCGAGGGAGGGCCGGTAGACAAAGACGCCGCTATTGAAGCAGTCAGGCCAGCCTGCAACGAAAGCTCCATTCCAACCGGATTCTACGCCACACCGCGCTCTGCTGATAAGCCGAACGCCAAAACGGCCTGCCGAGTCACGCAGCGGGCGATGAACGACAAAGAGAGAGAAAGCAAAGCGACGCGACACCCACCGACGTCGGGAGCGGCGCTGAGCTCCTGGCGTTCGAAGAGATCGTCGCAATTGGCCACCACCTGAAAGACCGGGCAGGTAGTCGACCAGGGCGCACAAAAGAGGGTGGAGGGGGGGGGGGGGGTCCAAGACCCGACATGCCCACGGTCACCGAGTTGCTCCTCCCCCCTCCCCCTTGGGCCTTGGGCAGGGGGCGCACGCTCTCATTACCTGGCCGACGCGCGGCGGAGGCTCATTCATCGTGTTTGTCAGAACAACATGACCTAGGGGGTGCCCCCCCCCCCTCAGCCCCTCGCGGCGCGGGGCAAAAAGAAACGGTCATGTGCTATTGGCCCTACATGTTTTGGGGGGGGGGGTATAAACGCTGGCACTGGCACTGGCACTGGGGTATAAACGCTGGCACTGGCACTGGCACTGGCACTTTTTGGGGTATAAACGCTGGCACTACTGGCACTGGCACAAAGTTTGCTGCGTACAAATGTACAGTAGTTTTACAGGTCCCAGCAGTGCCTTCTCTGTGTGCCCTTACATACACGCGTACTCACTCAACTGTACTGTGGTTTTAGCGCTATTAGGCATGCGTTTGTGCTAGTGCCAGCGTTTATCCCATTTGTTCACTCAAACTGTGCGTGGGTTCTGGGGTGACCCAACACTGCAGCGTACCACTGGGTTGCTTTCCAAGACTAATACTTGCGAGAACGCACTGCATATATGCGCGTCGCGATCGTCACAAAGTTGAGGCACGAATTGAAATCTAAGTGGAAATATAACCGCACGATTGCACACAGGAAAATTAGAGTCTGACATAGACGGCATAGGATGGTGACTCAGTCTTTAGTTGGCCTAGAGAATGGAATGGCTGGATCAGCTGGCTTGATCTCATTCCATCGTACACTTGCCACTTTCCTTGCCACTTTAGCAAAGCCTTGAAGTGCACGTTGCTAAAGGAAACGGAAATGGTTTGCATTGCATTTTGTTGCATTGCGGTTTGCATTGCGGTGGAGGCGGGGGGGGGGGGGGTCTCTCGGTCCCAAAGGCGCTGTTCGGTGTTTCAATTAAAAGGCCTTCAGAAAACGTTTGAAGGACGCGTGGTGGGCGTTGACAGGGAGAAGCCTCTCTGCAGCTACAGTATGACACGTAGTGCATTTTACCTATGGAGTGTGAGACCTCTGTAGTGAAACCGTAGACCACCAATTTCAAGTTTTTCCGGCAAGTCGATAGCGCGCTGGAGGGAGCCAATGTTTTGAACGTCTATTGGTATTAGCCATGGCAAGCCGTCGAATTTGAAGCTTTTGAAGGTCAAGTCAAGCTTCCTGCAATAGTTTTTAAAGTTATAATCTAACGTAATGGATCGTGTATGAACATTTGCCCAATGTGCATTGCATACCATTGCAATAGCACTTTAGAACTGTTCTGGATGCGCCTGTTGTTGTCTGGTCGGTTTCAGAGTCAGACACCAGGTCCACTTCAGTACTCGGCATAATTTTTACGGGATCCTCGGTGCCAGGTTTGAAGCCACCTGGCTGTCCCCATGTTGGAAACTGCAGGCCACAGTAAGCCGCCTGTTGAGACAACGCTCCCGTGACGGCTTCTGAGGAAGTAAGGTCGTCTGAAGCTGACAAGCTGTATCCCATTAACTTTCGGGACTGCGATGCAGTAGGACAACGTGGAGCGCTGCATTGGAGGATAACCGTGCTCCAGTATGTGCGGTTAATGAACCGCAGAAATCTTTCATATTGATTACCGAACAGGTCAGTATTCTCTCCTTCGCCCAGCACTGACTGCTCATCTTTTATCTTGTCGACCACAATTTGTTTGGCTTGAACGCAATCGTTTTTTAATACGCAGTTCAGAGAAAACCGAATGGTATTTTCAAAGTCGCTGCTGCCAATGCGCTTCAACAGGGAAGGCCACTCTTTCACAGTTGCAGCGAGGATTGCGACAAAATTGTCGACTGGACATGTGTTTGTGGCGTCGCCATCTTTCCATCTAATTTCAGGGAATGCAATGCAGGAACTGCAGCTCCAGTGTAAGCTTGTGTTTATGTATTCAGGAGCTATTTGCAGTGGTTCGCACTTGCTGTGAACCCATTCAAGACACTTTGAACACTCCACCAGTGGATCAATGCCGAGGCGGGCCGCAGTTGTGCCATCTATCCATGGCTTCTTGCAATGGCAGTGTATCTACTACATATTGCATAGTGTGCTATAGGTACTACCGATAAGCAACTGTTTCAGGTCAGAACAATTGACGTGGCCATTCAGCAAGTGGTACAGTTAAACACTCTATCAGTGCCCCTGCTGTCACAAGAAACATTAAACTTAACCCTGCACGCATACTTTGGAGAAAAATATCGAGCACTGATTTACTCCGATGACATTGACTTTGCCTACCTACTTGCCAAAGCCACTGTTTTGTCTGTCAACCCGACAAAACAATCTCTGAACGTTCGTATCTGCCTGCCTCTTGCTGAGAAGCACGACTTGGGCATCTATGGAGCACTGCACCATCCAGGTTCATTTGACGAAAGTGGGCGCTATTATGCCAAACCACAGCTCCCCAGCTTCATGATCTTTCCAATGTGGGCGACAAGTTTGAACCAAGTATTGTATGTCAAGGAAAGAGACTGCAGAGTGATGGGACAGCTGAGATCGTGCTACACTCATGCGCCGGACGACGTGAAGTGCAAGTTGCCTATTGGGAAAGGATGCCAATGGAATGTCCAAAAAGTCGAGGACCACTTCTTGCAATTCCAGATTATTAAAGGAACACACCTGATCTCAACAACGGCTCAGACAATGACAACTACACATATGAGCATATTCAAACACGTGAGTTGTATATCTACCTAGGTATGTTTGTTTGTTCTCCTTCTTTTGTGAGTTGTAGAAGTATGGGTCCTAATCTGGCATGTACAGCCATGTATCATCAGTTTAACCACTGCAGAAGGTGATTTGCCGACCAAACAGCAAACTTCTTAGTTGAACTCAAGTTGTGTTTGCTCAGCATTAAATCAAAACAAGCCCATCACCCACCCCCCCCCCCCCAACCACAACAAGTAAAATAGCGCCCCGAGCGCTCATTGGGAATTTATTATGGTATAACCTTCTAGGTATTAAAAAAGTTCTATTACTGAATTATTTCAGAAATCGGTACAAGTACAAAAAAAGGTCAAGCACAGGATATTCACACTGCACATTGCAGCCAACGATTTTGTTGACATAGCAGGCAAACGACTTTATGGTCAAGAAGTCCAGCTTCCTCAGCAAATTACTGAAATTCAAGTAAACGTTTCAAAGATTGTCGTTTCAAAAGAAGCACGAGACCGAATAGAATCGCTCAAACATAAAGAAGCCGTACTTCGAACCGAGGAAAGTGAAGAGTACCACAAAGCGTTGCAAAAGTTACACTACTTTGACAACATTGCAACAACAAAAAAATCTGACCAAGAAGATTGGTGGCATTCGATTCTGCTACGTGTTGGAGCATACGGTGGCTTGGCGTTTCTACTTTACGCAGCTTTGTTTTTGACATGCGTGATCTATGATGCAGCGCGCATTCGAACGCGCACTCGTTAAACGTCTGCTTTACTTGCTTCTACTTACAATCGCGATGCGCCATGACCATGATACGCCGTTACAGTGTCGTTCTCCTATGCAGTGCGTTCTCGCAAGTATTAGTCTTGGAAAGCAACCCAGTGGTACGCTGCAGTGTTGGGTCACCCCAGAACCCACGCACAGTTTGAGTGAACAAATGGGATAAACGCTGGCACTAGCACAAACGCATGCCTAATAGCGCTAAAACCACAGTACAGTTGAGTGAGTACGCGTGTATGTAAGGGCACACAGAGAAGGCACTGCTGGGACCTGTAAAACTACTGTACATTTGTACGCAGCAAACTTTGTGCCAGTGCCAGTAGTGCCAGCGTTTATACCCCAAAAAGTGCCAGTGCCAGTGCCAGTGCCAGCGTTTATACCCCAGTGCCAGTGCCAGTGCCAGTGCCAGCGTTTATACCCCCCCTGTTTTGGGCGATGTGCTGTGCAGGCGGTGTCAATAATAAAGAAAAATATAAAAGGACTGACGAGCGTGTCGGCATCTAGGAAGACGCACTTGTCGTAGAGGTGGTCGAGTCGCCAGCACTGGAGCTTGGTGAACGTGACGCCCAGGTCGGGCCTGCCGAGCAGCGACAGGTTCTCCTCGTCGCCGCTGTCGAGCACGTCCACCTCCGTCAGCGCGTCCCACACGCCGTGCAACTGGTTCCTGTCCGCACACGCTCCATCATGATGTCACCCCGGCAATGGACACTACCTACTAGGGATGAGCATGGGCCTGAAGATCTCGGCCCAGCCCGGCCCACCAGATAGTCCGGCCCATCCCGGCCCAGCCCACGCGTCAAAAACCAGGCCCAGGCCCGGCCCGGCCCATCCAACTGCTCAAATTCCAGGCCCGGCCCGGCCCGGCCCATCCCAAGAAATAAGTACAGTGGTGCACTAAAATAAGTTGTACATGTACGTACGCCAGTTCGCGTTTTTTCACTACACATACACAGAGAATGGCGCTTCTGGCTTTACAGCTTCCAACCATTTTTTGGCCTCAAGATTGACCGTGTTTGTCAATTGAAGTTGGCCGCTCACAAAGGGTTTGTTGAGAAAAAAAAGGCGCTGCCCATGTCTGATGTATTATCTATCGTCGCCAAGCCAGTGATGTAGAGGCGGCGCCTGGAGGGCGCCGAGCTGGCAGTCGTCACGAGCGCCTTGCTCGCGATGGACGTGAGGCTGGGCTAGCGCCAGATGCTCATGCCTTTTAGTACTACGTCGTCGTCGTCGCTTCACGTCTGTTGTCTGCTCGTCTGTGCCTCACGGTCTAAGGGCCGTGACGACAACGTAAACGGCAACGGCGACGACGACGGCAACGTCGCGACCAACGCGCTAGATTAACAGTGAGACGACGCCGTCACGACGAACTTTTAGGCGCACTCGCGTCCTTAATGCCTCCTTTCTGCTGAATAGTCGCCGTTACTTACAATATGCATAACATACAATGTAGATTCCTATGTTTCAGCCAGGAACGTCCGGCCCGGCCCGGCCCGGCCCACACCCCCAAAACGCAGGCCCGGCCCGGCCCGGCCCACAGGATGGGCCTGGGATTCCGGCCCAGCCCGGCCCATGGGCCGGGCTGGGCCGGGCCGGGCCGGGCCGGCCCAGCCCATGCTCATCCCTACTACCTACAGCAACAAGAAACCGGAAAAAAGAGATGCCGACCTCATTCCCTGCGTGACTGCGTCGGTGACGAGACAGTGCAGCGTCCTGTCGGTGCCGACTCGGCGCAGCGACTTGCCCAGCACGAGGCAGCCCATCGCGTACGAGTCGGACGTCGCCAAGCTCACCCACGCCTCTCCAGTTCTACCCGACGCCATCCCTTTCGCTGCTGCCCTTGCAGCCGTCACGCAATCGCGTCTCCTAGCCGCTCCAGCTAAAGTGTCGCAAGCTTGGCACCGCTTGCTTGATAAGGCGGCCGCCGACACCGCCGCGCCAGCGTGACAGAGCTTTTGTCCGCCTTCAGTAAAAAATGCATGCACTATGCAACCCCACAGACTTCTTTCTTAAGCTTAGGCGGCTTAGGTTTAGGCTTAGGCTTTCGCTTAGGCTTAGGGTTTCACTTTGGCTTAGGTTTAGGCTTAGGCTTGTGTTGGTCGTGAGTTGCATCAACGCTTAAAATGGGAAATATGAGCAACGGCGGTCGGCGGACCATCGACGGTTACGCTTAAATGCAGCACACGTTAAATGCAGCACAGGTTGTATATGATAAAGAATGCAGGCAGGTAAAGTATGCAGGCAGGTCGACTTTTGCTACCTAAGCCTAAGACTAAGCTTAAGCTAAAGCTTAAGCAAAAACCTAAGCCTAAGCCTAAGCAAAGCCTAAGCCTAAGCAAAAACCTAAGCCTAAGCAAAGCCTAAGCCTAAGCCCAACCTTAAGCCAAGAAAAAGCCGCGGAAATCAACTTGCTTGCATACATCACCTGCTTGCGTGCCTGCATCCTTTATCACATACAACGTGTGCTGCATTTAACGTGTGCTGCATTTAACTGACACCGACCATCGACCCCTAACCGGTGTGTAGTCATACGTGTACTGTACACAGCTGTTTCATTATTTTTATTATTTACGCCAAAGAATAATGAAACGGTTGTGTGATGAACGAATTTCCTTGTTCTGAACGCTGGAATAAAAACCCACTGTTTTCCCTCCCTACCTCAAAAAGGTCTGCTCAACCCGAACTAACTACTGTCTCCAACATCTGAGAGGCCCCTTAAAGGCCGTCCGTGTTGTAGATGAAGACGTTCACGTCGAGCCAGTTGGCGATGGCCCAGCACTCGAACTCCATCGCCCAGGAGCCAAGTTTACGGAGATCGCCACGTCGAACACGGACGCTCTTGCCGTTTTCGACCACGACGTCCCACCGGTTGGCAAAGTACTCTTCCGCAGAGGAGAACTTGTCTGCGTAGTCACGCAGGGCAGGCCAGTTCTGCACAATGTACTCGCAAATCTCGCGACGGACGACCGCATGACATTGCTCGCTGCCAGATAGGAAAAAGCAGACAGCGCGAAAGAAGCAGTCGCCGCCGCCGCCTGTTGCGCGGCAGATGGGCGGCTTTTTGCTGCTGAAGACGGTGCCAACAATGGATCTGTCAGAGGATGGTCCGATTAGCTCGATTTGAAGATCGCGGCACATGCGGCGTTGCCAATCCAAATCGGGCGGCGAGAAGGAGTAGAGCTGCAGAACAGTAGGCGGAGCAGACTCTGCCGGCTGATTCGAGGGGACAGCGGCAACAGCAGCAGCAGAGGTTCCACGCAGCCGTTTCGCCGCTACAGCGGGTGGCACTTTCTTGGCCGGTTCGCCTGCTTTCACTGCTGGAAGCGACACAAAGCAAGCATGCTGCCCAGGTACCAACAGCCCAAAGCAAAGCCAAGAAAGCAAGGAGAGGAAGCAACGCAAAACACGTCACTCACCCTCTCTCCTGTCGATGAGTCGCTGCGCTTTCCCTGGTTCTCTTCCCTTCCGAGTCGAGGTCGGCCAGCAGATACTGCACTCGCTCCAAGTACGGATTGGCCAGCAAGACGCGCTCCCATCCTTTCAAGAACAATTTCGCCAAACAATTTCAAATCACCTTTAAAAATCATCCTACCGTACTGAGCGCTTCATTATTTTTTGCTGCATCATTATTTTTTCGGTGCGTAGTCATGTGTGTAATACTATTGTCGCACTACGTGTAATATGTGTAATGCTGATGGACGAATTACAGATGCGCGAATTTCCTTGTCCTGGACACTGGAATAAAAACCCACTGTTTTTCCCACCCCACCTCAAAAAGGTCTGCTCAACATGTACTAACTACTATCTCCAACATCTGAGTGGTGGTCCTCGAACAATCATCGATGAGCAATCTAAACCTGCTGATGCGCTTGCCGAGGCTCCACGTCGTTGGTAACGATCGCTCGTCTGAACTTGCGGTCGATCTTGGTCGCCTCCACCTGCTGTCGACTGAGAAGAGGGCACTTAGAATGGTGACGGTTCACTACCCTCTTCCTCCCGCAGGCGATTCTCCCGCTGCTCCTCAAAATCAAAGTCGGGGTAGAACTTCTTGTAGAGAGAACGCCACCGTCAGTCTCTTCCGGGCAGGTCACGTTGTAGTGGTCGCACACCCGACAGCGGTAGTATGTGTCCCCACTTGCCGACAAAGGACCGTATCTCGTGAAAAGACGGAATTTGTCGCCTTCAGAGACGATGAGGACGCGACCCTTCAAGTTCATGGCCAGCATTGTGTCCGACTCGGAACGCTCTCCCAAAGACGATGACGTCCCAGGCGCCGGCTCCACTGGCTCAGTAATTTCAGCGAGTCTAGATGCCTCCAGCGAAGTTTGGACGGACGTACTAGCCGTGGTGGAGCACAGCAAACCCGCCCGTCGGACGCTCTGCTGCACCTGCCGAAATTTGCGCATGACTACTCGTCGAAAGCTGCAAAGTTCTCCACAAACGGCAGTGACGCTTTTCTCCACAGCGTCCAATTTTGCAGCCAGCAAGCGGGAGGAGTCGTCAGCGAGAAGTCCTCCCTCGCCGCCGTCAGCTCCACCGCTCTCGGCCCGATGGTCCCCGGAACACGGGTCTGTTGTACCCCGGGCCGAGACGACGGTGGGGGGCTGAACGGCGGTTTGAAGCCGAGCTGACGACGAACTCCTTGGAGAAGACAACCGCGGCTTCTTGACGACGTTCTTGTCGATTTTGGGCCGTCCGAGAGAACGACTGCCGATGCTGCCGTCCCCAATATGACGACGAACCGACGTAACAGCAACACGCTGCTCTGACAACCTCTGAAAAACATACGAAACAGCATAGAAATACAGATTAACGCTAATAACAGTGTAGTAAAACCGAGATTTCTGCAGCCAATCTTCTATGCGAAAAAACGGATCTTCCGGACTTATAGTCAGAGAGCAGGCGCTGAACATCAGGCCTTGTCCACACAGCTGAACGAAAAGTTGCACGACGATTCGACATGACATTGAAAACTAAACAATTCAAATTAAAAAAAAAACTTAAAAATATGTCTACCGTACACACAAATACACAGGTGGGCCGGCATTTTTTGACTGGGCCGGCATTTCTCGACTGGGCCGGCATTTCCTTACACCGACTGGGCCGGCATTTCCTTACACACTCGGTCAAACGCGTTTTTCACCGCTGCTTCGTTATTTACGCCAAAGAATAACGAAGCAGAATAACGAAGCATTACACACTCGGGTGAACGCGCCCTAACCATGTAGTTGCATAGTTGCATATGGTTGCATATTTTGAAAATTGCCGATTGCTTTGGGCGCGCGGCCTGGCGCGGCGGCGGGGGAATACCGGATCCATGTGAACCATGTGCACCATGTGAACCATGTGAACGAGAGCTCCGTTATTTCGGTGCGACACTTTTTTTTCTGTCTCTCCGTCGAAGGCTTTTAGAAACAATATTAATTTTGTTTATTTGGAATGTTTGCGTCTGTTTTTTTTTATTTATGTCACTTCCATGTTATAAAGTTTTTATTATTTATGTTGTTTTTATTGTTTCAATGTTTGCGTTTCAGGTCTGCTTTTACTGAACTGCTTATTATTCCAGCTTGATGTCGTCTGTTGTATTTGTGGCGCAGCAGTTGTGTAGTAAACAGAGTCGCAACCATTTCACAAAACTCACAAAAAAAGTCACGAGCGAGCAAAAATCAACCAGAGCGACTAGGGCAACCGTTCAAAACAGACCCGCCCACCCCCAACTAGTGCGCGCATCTCACAGCAAATTATGCCGCAGCAAACCCGCATCGAAATGACAAGTTGACACAAAGAGATCCTATTTGTTACGATCCCATCCCTGATCTATTTACGCAGATTCGCAGATCGCATCACTTTTCGCCTAAAGAAAAACACCAAAGTTGGCGCGGATTTTTTCGCAGTGCGACAGCTCCACTTTGCCGCTGACTGCGGACGAGTCGAGCACCCGACTCATGAAGTAGGGATAGCGCGCGACCACGCAGCTGTAACGACAGTGCAGCACCATGTCGCGCGTTTGGGACGTGGAGTGGCGCTTCTCGGGGAGAATATAGAAGCGCTCGCGGTGCACCACCACGAGATCTTCTGGCGGAAGCGTTGTCGCTGGCAACTCAATCTGAACTATCGTGGTATCAAGCACACATTTTGGTAATCAGTGCTCGCTGACGTGACATTCCTGCCTCTGTTCGTTTTTCGAGAACAAAGACGCACTTCTCGAAGTTGTCAGCCATGGGATGTACGTACTGCGTTCCCCGCACGCGATACGTCCACTCGTCATTCCACTTCCGCTTGCGACCAACACTCGTCATGTCTATAAATTTGTAAATCTATCAATTTTACTAAGTTATTATTACTTTACTATTTTATTTATTATTTACCTATTATTAGCTTCAATATAACGTTCGAAAACAGTAACGAACCATTTGAAAAGCAACGAATGTTGTTGGTCTTGCATTGTCCCCATTTGCCATACGAGTCCACAAAGACGTCTTTGCTGTTGTTTAGAGACGAGCAGTCAACAAAAAAGGAGGCCGATTTTTTTCCCGGTTCCAGTCTATGGGGAACACTTGCCGAAAATTGAATGGCTCTCCCGTCGTCATTGCTGCCGTGCAGCAACAAAGACGCTGCCTGCTCAAAACTGTCTACAAATTCGTCCTCCACCATTGCTTTTTGCGCGAAAATGGCCAAAAAACAATAAAAACTGCTTCTGTATGTGGGTTTCCCTAAAGGGGGAGAAAGAAAAGAATGGGAAAAAGGTCTTAGGTATTTGGCTAACGCCTTTAGAGATATGCGAGACGGAAAGACAAGAGAAAAAAATGTCGCACCGAAATAACGGAGCTCTCGTTCACATGGTTCACATGGTGCACATGGTTCACATGGATCGGGTATTCCCGGCGGCGGCGGCCGACACCGCCGGCATGTATGCAACCAAACATTTTGGTGCGTTTTCAGTTTTCAAACGAGAAGCGAGACAATCCGAGACAGCGAGGCAAACGCATCCGCATCCAAAACGCGTTAGAATCTTTCAGTATCTTGCCGTGAAGAGTTATTCGTAGATGCTGCTGCCTATCTTTGTTGAGTGGATCAGCCTCGAGGTGAGCGTAGACAAGTAGCAGGGAGTCTGCCTCAGGCAGTGCAGCTGCAGCATGCTCTGCGTTGGAAGCCCCGCCGCCGACATTACAACCACCGTCGCGATGGGGCGCGTCGGCGCCGCCGACATGACGACCACCGTCGCCGATAGGGCGCGTGCGTCGGCGACAATTTCCACTTTTAATAGAGAACTTCCTGGGTTCGATTCTTGATGGCGCCACTAGATCGAGGACTTCCCTTTCCATGGATTTTCTCGTGCCATCGCTGCCCTAGATTACAGATGGCGTTCTTCCGAAAGTCTTCCGCTAATTATACGGCTGTAGACGGGAAGGCGTCATGGAGATGGGTAGGCTACATGGGCCATTGACGGCCTCCTAGCGTCGCCCCAAATCCAACAACAACAACAAATAGATAACTTTCGGTGAAATGCATTAGC
>JASAMY010003149.1:0-14036 GCA_030248085.1 Paralinhomoeus sp. GSCO2_6 | reverse complement strand
TGAAGATGGTGTACTGGGGTCATCCACCTTACAGTAGATGACCTCACAGGAGCCCCAAGGTGACGGGCATGGATTTGTTGCATTCGTGCATGCATGCATGCTACCACAGAAGCATGTACATGCAGCCCAAATGCACACTTTAAAAATACCCAGGTTAAAAATTAGCTAATTAAATAATTTAAATAATTCTTGAAAATTCTTTAACTTTTAAAAATTAAATAAAAAATCATTTCGAATATTTTAATAATTAAAAATTAAATAAAAAATTATTTGGAATTTTTTAATTGTTAAAAATTAAAAAAATAATTCATCAGCAATTTTTGGTGACATCGCTACCAATGGACTACAATGTAGACAAGGTGACGAATATCTCGTCAGAGACGCAGAGGACAAAGAAATGATCTTCTTGCCAACATCAATACAACAACGAATCAAATTTGACCGCCGCAAACGTAAACAATGGCCACGTTAGCCTACTTGTATCTGCAAAATGTTTCAGTTTGCACGAATCCATTTTTTGACTCCACAACTTTTAGCTTACGTAGGTAACCTAGTAGGTAACGGCAAAATCTAGGTAGGTAGGTTAGGTACAGGTAGCTCGATTTTTGCGCTAGGTAGGTTAGGTTAGGTTACCTAGGCCGAAAAAAGGCTAGGTAACCTACTAGGTAGGTTGCCATCACTAATAATAAGTTATCCCCCCATTTTTCATTCCACCCGGAATGCTTATTATGGGAGCGAGCCATAATAACTCATCCCACCGGAAGGCTTACATGAAAAATGGCTATAATAACTTCTCCCCCTGCCATAATAAGTCTTCCGTGGAAGAAAATCTATGTACTTACAAATGCGCCGCGTGCACGGGTATGTATGTATATATATTTGTATGTTTGCTTTGAGTAAACTCGCGAACCGCTTGACGCACGTGCACGCGCGATGGCTCGATCGAATCCTCGCGACCCCGAGATGGTTATGAGCAAGGTCGATTTTTGATATGCAAATCCATACCGTAGTTATGGCGCATTTTCAAAGTTTGCAGCACCGATTAACACTACCAAACGAATTGCACATGGATGAATTGCATATCAAATGTTTCGCCTCTACGTCACGAGTCATTTGCATGTGCTCCCGCATAATTATGCAAATGCATACTGTAGTTGCGGTACATTGTACATTGTACTGTACATTGTAGCTTGCCTAATTGGGAAACTTCCAGCATGCGTGCAGGCACGCACGCACGTGCACGCACGCACGCACGTACGCACACATGCATGCACGCACGCACGCAGACGCGTGCAGGCAGGCACGCACGCACGTGCACGCACGCACGCACGCACGCACGTGCACGCACGCGCGCACGCACGTGCACGCACGCACGCACGTACGCACACATGCATGCACGCACGCACGCAGACGCGTGCAGGCAGGCACGCACGCACGTGCACGCACGCACGTGCATGCACGCACGTGCACGCACGCACGCACGCACGTGCACGCACGCACGCACAGGAGTGCGCGCACCCACGCACGCATGCACGCACCCATGCCAAGCACGCACGTGCACGCACGCACGCACGCACGCACGCACGCACGCACGCACGCACGCATGCACACACCCACGCAGACGCGTGCAGGCAGGCTCGCACGCGCGCACGCACGCACGCACGGGAGTGCACGCACGCACGCACGCACGCGCGCACGCACCCATGCCAAGCACGCGCGCACGCACGCGCCCCCGCACGCGCGCACGCACGCGCGCGGGCACGCACGCACGCACGCACGCACGCGCACGCACGGGAGTGCACGCACGCACGCACGCACGCATGCACACACCCACGCAGACGCGTGCAGGCATGCACGCACGCGCGCACGCACGCACGCACGGGAGTGCACGCACGCACGCACGCACGCGCGCACGCACCCATGCCAAGCACGCACGCGCGCACGCACGCGCCCACGCACGCGCGCACGCACGCGCGCGGGCACGCACGCACGTACGCACGCACGCGCACGCACGGGAGTGCACGCACGCACGTGCACGCACGCACATGCACACCCACGCACTGGAGAGCACACACATGTATGCATGCACGCACGTGCACGCACACACGCACGCACGAGAGTGCGCGCACATGCACACATGCACAGGAATGCACGCCCATGCACGCACGCACGCATGCATGCACGCTCGTGCGCACGTACATGCACGCACACACACGTGCACGCACATGTGCACGCACGCACGCTCGCACGCACGCACGCACGCACGCATGCACGCACGCACGTGCGCAGCACACACACACATGTGCACGCACGTGCACGCATGCACACATGCGCGCACGCACGCACACATGGACGCATGTGCGCATGTACATTCACGCACACACACGTGCATGCACGTGCACCCACGTGCATGCACACACGCACGCACGCACGCACGCATGCACGCACGCATGCACGCACGCACATACGCACGTGCACGCACGCATGCACGTACACGCACGCCAGCACGCACGCACCCACGTACGCACGCACGCACGCATGCACAGAGGAGCACACAATTTGGGCCAATTTTTGTCAATGGTATGCACGCCTTCACGATAAAAAGAGGAACTCAGAATTTGGGCCAGTTTCCGTCAACGGGGTGCACCACGCCCCCTTGCACAAAGGGGGAGCATGGAGTTTGGGTCCCTCAATGCTGACAACTGTCCTAAGGAACACTCGCCCACACAAGCAAAAGACAAAGCTACGCACATCCTTGCGCATTATGATCACATCGACGTCATATGCAAAATCAATTGCTTTATGACTTAATGTATACATGGCGGCCGAAGGCCGCGCGCGCCTCTAGTGCAAGTCAAAGCAGGCGCTGAATTCCCTTCAAAGAAACGGTGAGCCTCTTGGAACAATTGGGCATTTGTTCTTTTCTTGAAAATTACAATGGATCAAATTTTTCAAGATATTACGGGTGCGACGAACGCGCCGCCAGCACCTGAGCCCCTCCTGGCTTTCGTCAGCACCAGTACCAGTGCTGCGGCGTTCGCCAACACCGCCGCACCCATGACAGCAAACGGCAAGATGAAACCGCCCAACGTGTAGAGGGCGGCGCCGATGACGGGGCCCGCCGCCAGGCCTAGGACGTACGCCGCCGTGAAGACGCCCTGAACAAACGCCGCACGGCGCCCCATGGCTACTTCTCTCTTGCTGGGCAGCATTATTGGAGAGGATCCTCCGTTGGAGAAAGAGGATTTACGCAAGTCTCTTTTCTGTGGTGATTTAACGTTACGAGCATTGCACATGGTTGGAGTTGGGTGTCTATTAGGTACATAGCTAGTTTTGCCACACAAGGGACTGAGCCAATCATTGCACTTCTTGCAACGGTTGGTGCTGGGCACTACTACATTCAACCGCGCAACACACGTGACGTTTGAATACATAGGTGGGGGGGGGGAGGGGCGGAGCTTACCAAGACTCTTCCCTTATGGCTGACGAACTCTTTGGCTGAGATGGAGTAGACAGCGACGGAAGCGGACGCGGAGCCTACGGCTTCCAGCACACGCAGCAGGAAAGCCAGGGCAGTGAACGTCGCCCCGTCACTCACGAATTGCAGAAGTCTAAAACGACCCTCCTCCGAGTGATTCGTGCCTGGCAGTCAACCCCGCACCCAAACGCCATGAGAGAAGCCGCAAGGAGGAAGTAGCCGCAAGCGAGAACGTTCTTTCCACCAAACCGGCCGATCTAAGGCATGCGTGCGTGCGTGCGTGCGTGCATGCGATCTGTGTGTGGGCTCACGATACTGCATGCGCCACAAACCAGCGCGCCAGAAGGAAAGGTCATCAAGAAGAAAGCTGCTTGAAAGATGCCAAAAGTTGCGCCGACCCAGCCCTGTCCAACGTCTGTCCAACGACAGGTATTCCTGTATGGAGTCGTAGTCTGCGAACACTACCAAACGAATTGCACATGGATGAATTGCATATAAAATGACTCGCCTCGACGTCACGAGTCGTTTGCACGTGCTTATGCACGATTATGCAAATGCGTACTGCAGTTGTGGTACATTGTACATTGGACTGTACATTGTAGCTTGCCTCATTGGGAAACTTCCAGAACGCGTGCAGGCACGCACGCACGCAAGCACGCGCGCACGCACGCACGCACGCACGCACGCACGCACGCCCGCACGCACGCTCCCACGCACGCATGGACGCACGCACGCACGTGCACGCACGCACGCACGCATGGACGCACGCATGGACGCACGCACGCACGCATGGGCGACATGCACGTGCAAGCACACGCATGCACGCACGTGCACGCACGCACGAGCACGCACGCCGCATGTGCACGCACGCACGCACGCACGTGCACGCACGTGCATGCAGGCATGCACGCACGCACGCACACACACGTGCACGCACGCACGCACGCACGCACGCACGCACGCACGCACGCACACACACATGTGCAGGCACGCACGCACGCACGCACGCACGCACGCACAGGAGTACACGCACTTGCAAGCACATGCATGCACGCCACGTGCACGCACGCACGCACGCACGCACGCACACCTTCCAGAATGCTCGCACGCACGCACGCACGCACGCACCCACGCACGCACGACGCACGCACGTGCGCGCAAGCACGCACGGGAGTGCACACACGCACTCACACACAGGAGTGCACGCACGAACGCACGCACGCACACAAGCATGCACGCACGCACACACGCACGCACGCACGCACGCACGCACACGCGTGCAGGCATGCACGCACGCACGCACGCACGGGAGTGCGCGCACGCACGCACGCATGGGAGTGCGCGCACGCACGCATGCAAGCATGCACGCACGGGAGTGCACGCACGTGCACGCATGCACGCACGCACGCAAGCACGCATGGGAGTGCATGCACGCATGCACGCACACACACATACACACACACGCACACACACACGCACGCTCGCACGCACGCACGCACGTACGCACGCACGCACGCACGCTCGCACGCACGCACAGAGGAGCACAGAATTTGTGCCAGTTTCTGTCAACGGGGTGCACGCCTTCACGATCAAGAGAGGAGCACAGAATTTGGGCCAATTTCTGTCAATGGGGTGCGCACGCCCTCACGATAAAAAGAGGAGCTCAGAATTTGGGCCAGTTTCTGTCAACGGGGTGCACGCCCCCATGGAAAAAGGGGGCCCCCTCAATGCTGACAACTGTCCTAAGGAACACTCGCCCACACAAGCAAAAGACAAAGTTACGCATTTCTTTGCGCATTATGATCACGTCGACGTCATATGCAAAATCAATTGCTTCGTGCCTTAATGTATACATGGCGGCCGAAGGCCGCGCGCGCCTCTCATGGCAAAAACCGCACAGGTACACGTGCAGCTTGACATCGTGGACGATTGTCTATCTCGTTTTTTTTGTTTTTTTTTTTGGGTGCTTTTTTTTTGGTTTTTTTGGGTGTGCTTTTGGGTGGTGCTGGTTGTGTGGTTTTTTTTGGCGTTGCGGCAAAATGTGGCAAAATTCAAGACACACTAATGGATTTTACTGGTTAGGAGTCAATGTCTAGAAAGTGTAGGAGAAATGGACCCCATTGGAACACTTCGAAAAAAAATAAAATTTGAGCTGAGGGCATGGGGATGTAGGGTAGGGTCGGTCATGCACCCCTGTGTTGGTCAAACCCCCCAACCCCCCCATTCTGGAGATACAGGCAAAAATGGTCAAAAATTGCCGAAAAATGTGGTTTTTGTGTGTGGGGCCGCTTCTATGATCGCGGGGGCCTCTCTCTGGTCACAATCGACCCCTGCTAGTAAGAGATGAGACCCAGCCAGCCCGATCCTGGGGGCTGGGCTCCCTAACGGGCCCCGATTGCACGCGGGTTGGTTCGCCGGCAGCTAAGGGACACCGGACATAAGCTCTAGGAGACCACCTCTGTCCAACGGCTCCCTCCGATCTGGCTTGAATGCTCGGTTGGAGCCTGCAAAGTTGTTGGTGCGGTGGAGGTTGTTGGGCACGGCTGTGCACGTTCCACCACTGGGAAGAGAAGCGGTGGGTGCCGGCTGGGGCCCGTTAGCTTGTCTTTAGTGCTTCTCGACCTGGCTGCAGCTAGGGTGAGGCGTTGCCACAGCGTCGAACCATGGCGGCTCTGGAGAGCAGGGTGGCTCCTCAAAGATGAGCAGGCGATGTGCAGCAGCCGCTGCTGTGTGGAGAAAGCTTTGTGCGTCTTCTGGCGTCGTCCTGTACAGCAACCAACCCGCCCCCCTCGCCCTTCACTGCTGCTTGAATGCGGTAAGCCTTGCATTGGCAGTGTAGGATGCACGACTGGGGGGCGTTGTGCGGCGAGATGGCGGGCGAGTGTTGGCGAGTGGCGAGTGGGTGGCGTGGCAGTTGTTATTCGATAGAGACAGGTATTCCTGTGGAGGTAGTTCGACTACCAAACGAATTGCACATGGATGAATTGCATATAAAATGACTCGCCTGACGTCACGGTCTTTGCGTGCTTATGCACGATTATGCAAATGCGTACTGCAGTTGTGGTACATTGTACATTGGACTGTACATGTAGCTTGCCTATGAAACTTCCAGAAGCGTGCAGGCCGCACGCACGCGCACGGGAGCAGCAGCAGAGACGAGCAGCCGCACGCCGCTCAGCACGCATGGACGCACGCAGCAGTGCAGCCGCACGCACGCATGGAGCACGCATGGAGCACGCACGCAGCATGGCGACATGCACGTGCAAGCACACGCATGCACGCACGTGCAGCACGCACGAGCACGCACGCATGTGCACGCACGCACGCACGCACGTGCACGCACGTGCATGCAGGCATCCGCGCCGGCGCGGGGGGGGGGGGGGGGGGGGGGGGGGGGGGGGGGGGGGGCGCTTTCTTTCGCATTATGACACGTCGGTCATATGCAAAATCAATTCTTCGTGCTTAATGTATACATGGCGGCGAAGGGGCGGCTCTAGTGGCAAAAACCGCACAGGTAACGTGCAGCTTAACGTGGACGATTGTCTATCCTGCGGTGCACGCGGTTGACCAGTGCGCGCTCTGGCATTGCTTTGTTCTAGCTTCGGGGCAAATCATTTAACCTGCTTGCGAGTCGGCGATGCAGATACATATCTGACGATCTGACACACACAAATGGACCACTGTTGTCTCTCCTGCGGTGAGCGCAGTGGACCAGTGGTCGCTCTTGTTTTTGTTTGCGCATCTCGTTCTTAAAGGCAAGGAGGATGGAACGCAAAGAGATGGACGATATCGCTAAGTAGTATTCGGACGATGCCGACAAGAGTCGCAATGAGTTAGAAAGTGTGGTTAATAAACTTTTAATGGCAGTTGCGGCAAAATGTCGGCAAAATTTCAAGACACACTAATGGATTTTACTGGTTAGGAGTCAATGTCTGAGAAAGTGTAGGAAATGGACCCCAATTTGGAACACTTCGAAAAAAAATAAAATTTGAGCTGAGGGCATGGGGATGTAGGGTAGGGTGGGTCATGCACCCCTGTGTTGGTCAAACCCCCCAACCCCCCTCCATTCTGGAGATACAGGCAAAAATGGTCAAAAATTGCCGAAAAATGTGGTTTGTTTGTGTGTGGGCCGCTTCTATGATCGCGGGGGCCTCTCTCTGGTCACAATCGACCCCTGCTAGTAAGAGATGAGACCCAGCCAGCCCGATCCTGGGGGCTGGCTCCCCTAACGGGCCCGAATTGTCACTGCCGCGGGTTGGTTCCGCCGGCAGCTCAAGGGACACCCAGGACATACAGCTCCTAGAGGAGACCAACCTGCTGTCCAAACGGCTCCTCTCGCCGATCTGGGCTTGAATGCTGCGGTTGGCAGCCTCGGCAAAGTTGTTGGTGCGGTGGAGGTTGTTGGGCACGCGCTCGTGCACGTTCCACCACTGGGAAGAGAAGCGCGTCGGGTGCCGGCTGGGGCCCTGCCGGTTCAGCTTGTCTATGTAGTGCTTCTCGAACCTGGCTGCAGCTCAGGGTCGACGGCGTTCGCCACAGCGTCGAACCAGTGGCGGCTCTGGACGAGCAGCTGCACGTTGCGCTCCCTGCCAAAGATGAGCAGGCGACTGTTGCCAGCAGCCGCTCCGCTGTCGTAGAGAAGAAAAGCCTCTCGTCCGTCGCGTCTTTCTGGGCGTCCGTCCGCCCATCGTACAGCAAGCCAACCCGCCCCCCCCCTCGCCCCTCTCACTGCTGCTTGAATGCGGGTAAGCCTATGCATTGGCAGTGTCAGAGATGCAATCTGACTGGCGGCGGCGAGTTGTCCCGGCGGCGAGATGGCAGCGGCGAGTTGTCCCCGTCGGCGAGTTATCCGTCGGCGAGTTGGCGTCGGCGAGTTGGCGTCGGCGAGTTGTCCTATTCCGATAGGAGACAGGTATTCCTGTATGGAGTCGTAGTCTGCGAACACTACCAAACGAATTGCACATGGATGAATTGCATATAAAATGACTCGCCTCGACGTCACGAGTCGTTTGCACGTGCTTATGCACGATTATGCAAATGCGTACTGCAGTTGTGGTACATTGTACATTGGACTGTACATTGTAGCTTGCCTCATTGGGAAACTTCCAGAACGCGTGCAGGCACGCACGCACGCAAGCACGCGCGCACGCACGCACGCACGCACGCACGCACGCACGCACGCACGCACGCTCCCACGCACGCATGGACGCACGCACGCACGTGCACGCACGCACGCACGCATGGACGCACGCATGGACGCACGCACGCACGCATGGGCGACATGCACGTGCAAGCACACGCATGCACGCACGTGCACGCACGCACGAGCACGCACGCATGTGCACGCACGCACGCACGCACGTGCACGCACGTGCATGCAGGCATGCACGCACGCACACACACACACGTGCACGCACGCACGCACGCACGCACGCAGGCACGCACGCACGCAGACACACATGTGGAGGCACGCACGCACGCACGCACGCACGCACGCACAGGAGTACACGCACTTGCAAGCACATGCATGCACGCCACGTGCACGCACGCACGCACGCACGCACGCACACCTTCCAGAATGCTCGCACGCACGCACGCACGCACGCACCCACGCACGCACGACGCACGCACGTGCGCGCAAGCACGCACGGGAGTGCACACACGCACTCACACACAGGAGTGCACGCACGCACGCACGCACGCACACAAGCATGCACGCACGCACACACGCACGCACGCACGCACGCACGCACACGCGTGCAGGCATGCACGCACGCACGCACGCACGGGAGTGCGCGCACGCACGCACGCATGGGAGTGCGCGCACGCCCGCATGCAAGCATGCACGCACGGGAGTGCACGCACGTGCACGCATGCACGCACGCACGCAAGCACGCACGCGAGTGCAAGCACGCCTGCACGCACACCCACACCCCCACTCACCCCCACACACCCGCACGCTCGCACGCACGCACGCACGCACGCACGCACGCACGCACGCTCGCACGCACGCACAGAGGAGCACAGAATTTGTGCCAGTTTCTGTCAACGGGGTGCACGCCTTCACGATCAAGAGAGGAGCACAGAATTTGGGCCAATTTCTGTCAATGGGGTGCGCACGCCCTCACGATAAAAAGAGGAGCTCAGAATTTGGGCCAGTTTCTGTCAACGGGGTGCACGCCCCCATGGAAAAAGGGGGCCCCCTCAATGCTGACAACTGTCCTAAGGAACACTCGCCCACACAAGCAAAAGACAAAGTT
Organism: Paralinhomoeus sp. GSCO2_6; assembly: GCA_030248085.1. NCBI lineage: Eukaryota > Metazoa > Nematoda > Chromadorea > Monhysterida > Linhomoeidae > Paralinhomoeus > Paralinhomoeus sp. GSCO2_6. Next base: position 4,298 of record JASAMY010003149.1, on the reverse strand, counting down.
ACGCATTTCTTTGCGCATTATGATCACGTCGACGTCATATGCAAAATCAATTGCTTCGTGCCTTAATGTATACATGGCGGCCGAAGGCCGCGCGCGCCTCTAGTGGCAAAAACCGCACAGGTACACGTGCAGCTTGACATCGTGGACGATTGTCTATCCTGCGGTGCACGCGGTTGACCAGTGCGCGCTCTGGCATTGCTTTGTTCTAGCTTCGGGGCAAATCATTTAACCTGCTTGCGAGTCGGCGATGCAGATACATATCTGACGATCTGACACACACAAATGGACCACTGTTGTCTCTCCTGCGGTGAGCGCAGTGGACCAGTGGTCGCTCTTGTTTTTGTTTGCGCATCTCGTTCTTAAAGGCAAGGAGGATGGAACGCAAAGAGATGGACGATATCGCTAAGTAGTATTCGGACGATGCCGACAAGAGTCGCAATGAGTTAGAAAGTGTGGTTAATAAACTTTTAATGGCAGTTGCGGCAAAATGTCGGCAAAATTTCAAGACACACTAATGGATTTTACTGGTTAGGAGTCAATGTCTGAGAAAGTGTAGGAAATGGACCCCAATTTGGAACACTTCGAAAAAAAATAAAATTTGAGCTGAGGGCATGGGGATGTAGGGTAGGGTGGGTCATGCACCCCCTGTGTTGGTCAAACCCCCCAACCCCCCTCCATTCTGGAGATACAGGCAAAAATGGTCAAAAATTGCCGAAAAATGTGGTTTGTTTGTGTGTGGGCCGCTTCTATGATCGCGGGGGCCTCTCTCTGGTCACAATCGACCCCTGCTAGTAAGAGATGAGACCCAGCCAGCCCGATCCTGGGGGCTGGCTCCCCTAACGGGCCCGAATTGTCACTGCCGCGGGTTGGTTCCGCCGGCAGCTCAAGGGACACCCAGGACATACAGCTCCTAGAGGAGACCAACCTGCTGTCCAAACGGCTCCTCTCGCCGATCTGGGCTTGAATGCTGCGGTTGGCAGCCTCGGCAAAGTTGTTGGTGCGGTGGAGGTTGTTGGGCACGCGCTCGTGCACGTTCCACCACTGGGAAGAGAAGCGCGTCGGGTGCCGGCTGGGGCCCTGCCGGTTCAGCTTGTCTATGTAGTGCTTCTCGAACCTGGCTGCAGCTCAGGGTCGACGGCGTTCGCCACAGCGTCGAACCAGTGGCGGCTCTGGACGAGCAGCTGCACGTTGCGCTCCCTGCCAAAGATGAGCAGGCGACTGTTGCCAGCAGCCGCTCCGCTGTCGTAGAGAAGAAAAGCCTCTCGTCCGTCGCGTCTTTCTGGGCGTCCGTCCGCCCATCGTACAGCAAGCCAACCCGCCCCCCCCTCGCCCCTCTCACTGCTGCTTGAATGCGGGTAAGCCTATGCATTGGCAGTGTCAGAGATGCAATCTGACTGGCGGCGGCGAGTTGTCCCGGCGGCGAGATGGCAGCGGCGAGTTGTCCCCGTCGGCGAGTTATCCGTCGGCGAGTTGGCGTCGGCGAGTTGGCGTCGGCGAGTTGTCCTATTCCGATAGGAGACAGGTATTCCTGTATGGAGTCGTAGTCTGCGAGATGGAACGCGTGGTGCACGCGCTCGTCTGCCTTGCGCATCAGCGAGCTGGTGATCTCAAACGTGACTGCCATATGGTCGGAAGGGATGCAAGGCGGCTCTACAGCGACCGAGTGCACAGCGTCCTGATGGTTAGACAAGATTAGGTCAAGGATGTTTTCGCCCCGGGTGGGAGTGGTCACGTGCTGGGTCAGACCCAAGTTGTTAATCTGATGAAACAGCGTTCTCTCAGCTGGGCGTGCGCGTGCACTCTGCGTGAGACCAGACCAGTCAACGCAGGGCAGATTGAAGTCGCCAACAATCGCCACAGGGTGCCTAAAGAGAGGAGTCTGTCCAAGAAAGCAGTGAGTGGGCTAGAGTCATCTGAGGATGGAGGGTTTGCCTTTGCCCTTGCCCTTGCCTTGCCCTTGCCAGGGTTAGCCCTTGCCTAGGCTTAGGCTTAGACCTGCCAATGCTTAGGCTTAAGCCTTGTTTTAGCTAAGGCTTAGGTTTTTCCTGGCTTAGGCTTAGACCTGCTGAGGATTTCCCTTAGGCCTTGTATGGGCTTAGGCTTAGACCTGATGAGGCTTAGGCTTATACTGGCTTATGCTTTCGCTTCTTTTAAGGCTTGGTTTGGCTTAGTTTGCTTAGGTTAGGTTAATTTTCAAATTATTTGGTGCGCATAATTGACCGTTCGCCCGTAGCCCCTTAAGTGCCAGTACCCGCCGTATGGCGGGTGGACAAAAATTCTGTCCCTTGGGCAGCCGCTAAAATCCTGGATCTAGATCCGCTGATGAATCAAGATCTGAACTTGAAAAACTTGAAAAAAGAGCACATCTAGGTTGTAAAAAGTTGTGATCTAGGTCTGAAATTGAAAATTTCAATTTTTTTTTTCAATTTTCGGATCTAGGTTCCCCAGGGCATCTAGATGTAGGATGCCTTAAGGGTGCAGAGATCAAGTTTCAAAAAGTGTCCGGCTAGATTGCTACCATCATTCCCAAAAGTTGAGTACCAAATCCCGCATTTGCGTTACGTCTCGCGGGACGCTCTGATTTTGCATGACGCACGAGACGCATGCTATAGCATAGGGCTGGGTGAGAGGAGACGGCGCGCGCGTCGCCCAATGACCGCGCGGCTAGATCTGGATGCGGGGAGGGGGGGGGGGGGTGGGTGGTGGGAACGGGCGCTGTGGCGCCCTTTCCACAATCTACCTAGTAACCGCGTCCATTCCCACTGCCCCCCCCCCCCCCCGCGCGCATCCAGATCTAGCCGCGCGGTCATTGGGTGACGTGCGCGCCGTCTCCTCTCACCCAGCCCTATGCTACAGCGTGCGTCTCGCGCGTCATGCAAAATCAGAGCGTCCCACGAGACGTAACGCAAATGCGGGATTTGGTACTCAACTTTTGGGATTGAGGGTACGTGCACAATATGACTGAAAATAAGTGTGGAGCTAGATGACTTTTTCCGTGGTTGCGAGTGTGCGCACTCAATGGTGCTAATCCAATCCAAAATGAATGCATTATGAACCGTTCCACACAACATGCACCATTCCACCACCACAACATCACGTCCAGATGAGACGTAAGATGCAGAAAGACGACAAAAGCCGAAATACGCAAGCAGTTGCTCTGATCACGCAGCTAGATCAAATTGTGTCAAGTTCAGTACTTGTGTGTCTTCCTTCTGAGAGACTGCTTTGTGGCGTCTTCACTATACAGGTAGTTTTTGAATGTGTGAATGCGCCCGAAGCAGCAACTATCGCATAGAAAGACATGGCATTTGCAGCAGAAATACTTCGTTTCAACTCTGTGAGCGTGCCCCACGCACTCACGCTTGCGGCCAAGAAACTTGTGGGGGTAGTGGCCCTTGCCATCTAGTCGCAACTTCGAAACAGTCTCAGTCAGGAGGGCAGCAGGTGGTGTGTCAGTAGGACTGAACTGTTCAAAGTCATCGTCTTCATCTTCATCTGACTCTTTCGCTGAATCTTTGTTGATCATGTGCAAAGCAGTCTTTCAGCTCATCTGCGTCATCATCAGCTCATCTTCAGCGACGGACGAGAGGCTTTTCTTCTCTACGACAGCGGAGCGGCTGCTGGCAACAGTCGCCTGCTCATCTTTGGCAGGGAGCGCAACGTGCAGCTGCTCGTCCAGAGCCGCCACTGGTTCGACGCTGTGGCGAACGCCGTCGACCCTGAGCTGCAGCCAGGTTCGAGAAGCACTACATAGACAAGCTGAACCGGCAGGGCCGCAGCCGGCACCCGACGCGCTTCTCTTCCCAGTGGTGGAACGTGCACGAGCGCGTGCCCAACAACCTCCACCGCACCAACAACTTTGCCGAGGCTGCCAACCGCAGCATTCAAGCCCAGATCGGCGAGAGAGAACCACCCCACCATTTGGCGCTTTATCGATGCCGTCAAGAAGATCCAGCGCAAAGGCGACGCCTACCTGGAGAAGCTCGTTGGCGGCCATGAGCCCACCAAGAAGATGCGCTAGTACTGGCGCGCCGACCGGTGCATCCGCAAGCTGATGACAGAATTTGAGGAACGCGCGCCCCACGACTTCTTAAGAGGCATCGAAAATACGTTAATTGCATACGTAAATTGCGGTGCTGCGGAATGCTGTTTCAATTGAAGGCTTGACAAAAATAAAATTTGGTGTCGGCGAGTTGTCCCATCGGCGAGTCGTCCATCGGCGAGTTGGCATCGGCGAGACAGCAGCGGCGAGTCGGCCGTGGCGAGTTCGCTGTCGGCGAGTTGTCGCACACCCGTCT
>JASAMY010001934.1:0-14030 GCA_030248085.1 Paralinhomoeus sp. GSCO2_6 | reverse complement strand
TGCAAATCCGTCTTTAGGGAACCGATTTCCGCCGCAGTTGCGACGGACGCAGTCTGCAGCTGTTCCTCCTGGAAACGGCGCGTCATACTCGTCGTCGACGAAAGCGAAGTTGGGCGCCCACCAGTTGGCGACACCTCTCGGAGCCGTCACGCTGTTGAATTTTCAAGTCGTCATTTTCGGCTTCCAGTTCGTGGAGCCTCGAGTCGGCGGCGTCCTTCTCGGTTTGCAGTTTGGAATTGGCGGCCGTCAGCTGTTGCGTGAGGCTCCAGTAGACGCTCGGCCTGCGTCCGACACTGCGCCGCCTCCTTCTCGGTGTTGACATTCTGTGTGGTGCGGGCTCGTCATTTTGTTTCGGTTGCGTGTCCGTCTAGGTAGCGTCAACTGTTGGCATTCCAGAGCGCGCCGCTCGGCTCTTTCGCACTCCGCGTCGTTGCCAGTGTCTGTTCTGTTGGTTGAAGGTGCGTTGAGTTGAGTTGCCTGGTCAGCCCCATACCGTGCGAAGGCGGGCCACAACATTTCAACAGGTTATGGGCCCAGGCCCACGCTGACGACCACGTCTAAGTCCGCGGCTGGCACTTCGCACTCGGCAATCCAGTGCTCGAGGTCAACGTCAAAGCATGGCCGAAGTCAGGGCGGCGATCTTCCCACTGACAGGGGGAGACAACTACGCCACCTGGGTGATCCAAGTCAAGATGGCCTTGCTGAAAGACGGCCTGCTGATGGCGGTCGATGGCACGGAACGTGGCGACCACTGGCCAGCTGACGCTAGGAAACTGGCCGACTACATGCAACGCAAGAACCGGGCCTTGGCAACGACCGTGTTGGCTATCCACCCGTCGCTGGTCCTACCTGAAGAAGTCTTCGGCGCCAACAAGCTCAGACTCAAGCGCCAGATAAGCAACCTGCGGCTGGCTGAAGGCGAGTCGCTTTCTACGCACATCGGCCACATGACAGAACTGTTCAACAAGCTGGCTGTCGTGGGGGAGCCAATGCCTGAGGAGGAGAAAGCCACTACCCTGCTGGCAAGTCTGCCGTCGAGCTACGACATGCTAGTGACGGCGCTGGAGACCCAGTTGGAAAAGCTCAGCATGGACGCGCTGATTACAGAACGGCTGCTGCACGAGCAGGCGAAGCAGGAGGCGAGGGTGGAGGAGCTCTACGGCCTCTGACGCTGCCTTCGTCGCTGGCGCTGGATCGGTCGCGCGGTGCCGTTTCTGCAGAGCGACTGGACACTCCAAGGACCGCTGCCGCAAGTGGGGCGAAGGATCAGTGCTCCACGTCATCATACCAGGAAAAGGCCGACGATGCACAGCCCTTTCGGATCACACACAGCAAATGACAGCGCCCGAGGGGGAGTGTTGACATTCTGTGTGGTGCGGGCTCGTCATTTTGTTTTGGTTGCGTGTCCGTCTAGGTAGCGTCAACTGTTGGCATTCCAGAGCGCGCCGCTCGGCTCTTTCGCACTCCGCGTCGTTGCCAGTGTCTGTTCTGTTGGTTGAAGGTGCGTTGAGTTGAGTTGGCTGGTCAGCCCCACACCGCCTAAGGCGGGCCACAACATTTCAACACTCGGCCTGCAGCTGGTCCGAGTGGGCCGTGGAGGCGGAGACGAGGTACTCGGCCAGACGCCGACTCGTGTCGACCTCGGTCGCAGCCTGCCGACAGCTGGCCAGCTCGAGCGCCTGCTCCCTCTGCGTGGCCGTCAGTCGCTGCAGCTCGTCGTCCGCCCGCTCGCAGCGCGCCACGGCGTCGGCGCAGCGCTCTTCGCAGCGTCGACGGGCGAGTGTCGACTTGTGCTGGCGCTTGAGCGCGTCCAGGTCTTGTCGACACCTACTGTAAGATCTGAAGGTGTCCCGAATGAATCTCCGCGTACAGGCGCTGGGGCCGCTCTCGTCGCCTTATCACAGACGGATATGGGCTGATCGCCTGCTTTAGGGTGCCGCTTAAGCGCATCCGCAACCACTCGTGGGGATACGTTCTGATAAGCACCCGAAAGGACGTCGATGCAAGGGACGCGAGCTACGGACGCACCTCCTCTTGGTCGGACTTCTCTTGGCTCTGGACGAGCACCTCACGGGCTCTCCCTCAGTCTGCTGAAAGGTGCCGATGAGACGCTGGTAGTCCGCCCGAGCCACGGCGCTCTCCTCCGTCGCCTCGGCGAGTCGCTTCAGCGCCAACTCCAGCTCGGCGCGCGTCCGTCTCTCCTTGCGCCCCAGCTCGTCGGCGCGCTTCCTGGCCCCTCGGCCAGGGCGCGCGTCCTCTCCAACTCCGACGCCTAAAAAACGCACATGGGTCCACGTACGCATCAGCAAGCACTTGTCGGCCAACTACAAACCGTCGCTTTCGACCCTCTCGACCGCCTCGGTGCGCGTGTCGAGCCGCCGTCCTGAGCTCGTCGCGCTCCTCCCTCGTCAGGCCCTGCACCGTCTGGGACAGCTTCAGGAACTCCGCCTCCCGCTGGGCGTACTTGATCACGGCGCCGTCTTTCTCGTTCCTCGACCACTCCAAGTCTTTTTGCAGCTGAAAGTCAGAACAAGAGAGTGTCTCCGCTAAGACTCTGAATGTACCGTATGCACCAACTCGTTGCAGTTGGGCGGTCAATCGAGCGTGCATCTCTGCGGAGGCCTTCTTGTAGAAGGATTCCTGGGCGACCATTCGGTCCCTGGAGGCCTTCAGCTGAGACTCGTTCTCCGACAGTCGGCGCTCTAACTGAAATGTCGTCGCTGTCGGTGTCAACGAAAGAGCGAGCGTCGCCGGATGCTCGCCTCGGACAGTTTCGCGGAGGCGTCGGCGGCGTTCGACCTAACGCGCTCCTCCAGCGCCGACTTCTCGCGCAGCGCCTTCAGCAGCTGCTCGCGGGTACTCGCCGTTCTGCTGCTCCACGCTGCAAGAGAGGCTCCATCGAGAGGGTACGAATGTGGGGGTGGGCTGGGTGGCCTAGCCGCTCGAGCTCGGCGCACTGGACGCTGTAGCGGTCGTAGAGCCTGTTGAGCTTCTCCAACGGCTGCTCGCCCGCCTCCGTCGAGGCCGCGTCGCAGCCGCCCGAGCCTGGCGCGCACGCAACGACGTCGATAGCACCAAAACCACCTCGTGGCGCACCGGACGATCCAAGAGGCGGCAGCGTCTCTGGAGACGCATCATGCTGATGGCTAGACGAGTCGACCAGCAGCGTGTTCAGCTCTTCCAGCAACACGCTGTCGTCGACGTCAGCCGAGTTGACTGGCGCCGCCGGGTCCGCCTCACTCATCTACGACGGCGACCACACCGGGTCAACAACTCATGATGGAAGCGGACGTACCGTAATAGGATCGAGAGAGATCGTTGTATTAATCTTACAACATCCTTGTATATATATGGTAAAGGCGCGCGTTTGAATCTTCTTTCTTTCTTTAGTCGTTCGGTTTGGATGTTTGTGACACATGCGTCTTATTCATATTTGCAATCGGTGCACGCTTCAAATTTGCGAAGCTACGTGGTATTTGCATACAGATATTTATTTACATAGAAGTTCTGATTGATTTGTACTGTGTGCAAGTTGCGATTTTAGTTTTTCGTTCGTGTTGAGTGATTGATTGATTGATAATTGAGTGATAAACACAAGCGCATGAACATATTGCCGAGCAAGGAGTGTATCAAGTGGACGCTGCGCGAGCTCACGCACGTACGCAGCCATGCAAACAAAGCGCAACGCAGGACTAACATGGCGTAGGTACAGCATGTACTATTATTTACATAAACAAATAAACAATGTCGATGTATTGTAGTTCGATTGATCGTATTGTTTGCTACGCTACATGAATCGCTTCGATTGTTCATGTGTATGTCTGAACTCCATACACGGCATCGTTTCTTGACTAGACACTGGCCAGCCGCTGTAGATGTGGAAGCTTATAGTAGCCCAAAACACTTATCGTGCCATCAGTGGAGTTGTGCTTACGTGCTCTGAATCGTAATCCATAAATATGGGTGTACCTGTGTGCCGTGCATGCTCGTGTGAAGACAGCGCCGCTAGTAAACAAGGATCAAGGCAAGACGTTATTCCTGGCCTAATGAGATACCCTTTTCTTGAATGGAATGCCTTGATGTACTGGAGTGGTGACGTCAATGTCAAGAAGCTAAAATAGCCGCAATTTAGATCACAATCACAAACGATTTTCTTCGAGTAGACCTGAGAGTGCGAACCTATCTTTGCCTTTGCCTACCATATGTGAAGGCTCCATATACGTCAGTGGCAATGCCTAGCACTGAAATCTGGAGTGGCACTAATTTTGTTTACGGGCGCATCAAAGATGCATAGCTATATGTAACTAAATTAGTCTTGCGTGACTGTGTCTGTTGGATAGGACCGTCGTAATACAAGAAATGATCAATGATGAGTAGTGACATCAGCGCCACAGCAAACTCGTTTGACATTTCAAACATAAACGCTCCTTATTGAACCTCAAGTTGCATCGTCTGTTCATGCGGAGCGGAGCTGCAGACAATTTTTTTTTAAGAACGCTGCAACGGACACAGAGAAAACTTTTGGTTTTTGAGAAAGTTTAGAAGCGCAGTCGCAAAGCTAGAAAGAACAGTTGCTCCCCGTAGCGCTTTCCATCGAACATTGCTAATTCCATGTTTGTGCTCTCGCTCGCGTCTCTCCATTTTGCCGGCTGGCGGTGTCGGACGGCGGCATAAATGCGCTGTTGCGAACTGGACGGCAGTCGCTGCAGATACATACGTCGGCGGCGGCGCATCCGTCAATGTCACGGTTTCTGAGGCAACGGAGAGAGAGCAAGGGGCGACGGCGGAGCTCGAAAGGTTTCGTCCTTGGCGCACCTCCGTCAATACACCTTGAGCAGGCTGTCCCATCTCCGTTAGGCGGCCGGCCAGGCGGCGACGGCGGCCGCTCCTTGCTGCGCCGACGTCTTTGACCGGCGCTGCCGACTGACAGCTCCCAAAAGGGGCGCTTGACAATCGCCCCGCCCCGCCTTTCCAATTCTCGAAGGCGCCGCGCGCGCGGCCACTGGAAAGCGGTCGCCGCTGAGCAGACATCATTCGAAATTGATTGGACATCTGGCCGGGTTCGAGACGCCGCCCCATTCGCGCCGGATGCGGGCCCTCTTCAGCCTCCTCTCACTGACGCCGCTCATTCGAAATCCGGCAGCTCGGTCGTTTGACCCCCGCTGAGTATTAATTACTAAAGACGGATTAGGCCGCCTTTTCTGAGCCTCCCCACTGGCCATCGCTCCTTTTTTTATTCGAAGCCACACTCATCACTATGGAGCCAAAAGAAACGGATCTGAAGGCGTCGTCGTCCTCATCCAAGCCGCGTTTTCCGAATGGTATAGAACAATTCTACATTCATCCGGAGGTCGGCAGACATCCGGTCGGCTTTCGCCTCTCCGGCAGTCGTACCATGGGCGTCTTTGTGAGTGCCGTACAAGGAGGCACGCTTGTGGAGAAGGTACAGGATTAGTTGGCTTTACGCTGAAGTCGTCGAGTGCCGCTTTGCCCGCAGGAAGGGAAGCTGGAGGGTGGAGACCAGCTGCTGCAGTGCCACGACGTAATGCTGGCGGGACTGGCTGCCGAGCAGGTGGCCAGGGTCGTGATGCTCTCTTTGGCGGTGCACGGCAAGGCGTTGCTGACGGTCGCCAAGCACTGGACCCGGGGACGCGGCCAGCATCACAGGCGCGCGCCGCACCTCCTCCTCAACAATTCGACAACCGACCACCAGCTGTCGGCGCTCGCCGCGCACGGTCGGCCAGTCGCTGCCGACGACGCATGGGCAGCTAGGAGGCGAGTGTTGCAGGCATTCAAAGGGCCGCCTCCAGCATGGGCTATCTCGACGCCCTTGAGAGCCCATTGACCACTGGTTCGAGCGCGGACGCCGCGACTCGACACGTGTCGGTGCCGGAGACGACCGAAAACAGGCCGCAGACAGCCGGCCAGCACGAGACGCAAGACAATCGAGCAACAAGTCCAAAGACAAGCGTGACCATGAAAACGTCGTTTACGATGGAAATGGCTAGACTGCCCTCCCCAACAGAACGGGACAACAACGACTTCTCCACTCTGCCAAACATTCCCGCAAGTTCCAGGCCACGCGGAAACAGGTTCACCTCTCTAGGCCAAACCCAGAGAGTTGTCTCCGTAACTGGTTTTTGCAGCACTACTACACCGGATCAAAACCGGTTCTCCCAAGAAACACGATCGGTGACGGCGAGCAGACGGTTCAATGCTGCCCGGAAGACGAGTCGCGTAGCGCCAGCCGACTCGATGGACACTGACGGCGGTGCGGGAGAGTCCATAAGTTCCCCGCAGTCGCCTGCAGTCACTTCATTTACCGGACTTCAATCGGTGACCCTTGCAGGAGCGAAATTCTTGTGCGTTTAATAAGACGTTTTAGGACTGGAACTCGGTCTTGTCCGACGACCTGCCCCTCATGGAAATGGACTACCAGGGCAGACCAGACGAGCAGACGCCGGTTCAGCTGCGCAAAAAGTCCAAGAAAAAGTACATTTTTCGTGTAGGATCTAGGTAAAATGAGCAGTTGGCGCTTTTCGCTCACAGGAAGACGAGGGAGACAGCGCTGAGCGACTGCGGCAGTCTGCCCAGCGGCCAGTCGTCGAACGAACTGTCCTGGCACTGCCCCGTCTGTCTGGAGGGCGCGAAACGAGTGAGTTCGCGACAACGTTTCGTCTCGCCATCGTCTGTCGGTGAGGGCGGCGCGCGAGGCCCGCGATCACCTCGTCTCAGAGCGGGAACGCGTGGTCTCGCGCGCTGGCGTCGTGCGGCCGCCGCATGCGCCGCTACTATCGGGCGCACCGGCTGGCCGAGTGCCAACCTCTGCTCGGCAGCTTTGCGCGCCTCGTCGACACCAGCGCTCGTTTCGTGCACTGACCACTGACTGGTCTGCGTCGTCACCCTTGGACTGCCATGCACCTCGCACCACTGGGCGTGCGGAACAAGCATGCTGCGGGATTCAAACGAGTCGCTTCAGATCAAGAACATGGGCTTGAAGATGGTGTCGACGCAGTGCGGTCACGTGTTCTGCAGCGCCTGTTGGAAGTCGGCCGTGGAAGACAAGGAGGCGGGCCAGTGCCCCACTTGCCGCGTTCATCTCACCAAAGGAGACGCGCATCCCATTTTCATGTGATTTGCCAAACTGTTCCTTCGCTAACGTTCTGTGACTGTCGTACCCATCTTCATCTTCACGGGAGGATTGACGTACAGTGTCGACAGTTCACGGGTTGATGGGTTCACGGCTTTGTTACAGCATCACGGCATGGAGAAACATCACGTGTTGCCGTCTATTGTATAGACGTAACGATTGGGGAAGTGACAGCGGCAAACGAAGCGCAGCAGGATGACATGGAATGTATGGCAATTTCTAATTTATGCAACAGATGCAACAACATGCAACAGGTCTTGATTCGCTCAAGCCAAAGCCTAAGCGAAGCCTAAGCGAAGCCTAAGCAAAGCCTAGTGAAAAGTAGCAATTGTTGCAAAATAGCAAAACATCGCCCCCTCCTTATGGAATTCGCCCCCTCCTTCAGAGAATCCTGCCTACGCTACTGGCTGCGCGCCCTTTTTATGCTTTATGAACCAGGTACGAGCAGAGTTGTTTCACATTCAGTCGTCGATGCTGGTTGATACTGAGCCGCAAGCCGCATATGTCGCGTCTTAAATTGAACGCAACAGAATGTTGTCAGCAGCAGCTGCAGCAGCAACCAGAGCCACCCGAACGAACCCAGTTCAATTCGCGCCCAGTACTGCATGCATACATACCGTAACTGTTTCAAACGTGCTGCTCGCTACACGCCTGATTCAAGTGCACTCGATGTGAAAGACGGATCCTCTGCGAATAGCTCGAGTAAGTACGTTAGGTGGGCAAAAGGCGGCAACATTCGAAAGCGGGCGCGACGTGTCACATGCGAACGGGCAGATGTGGTGACGCCTCGAGCGTGCGGCAACGCGTGTGTTGACATAGGGGCGTGCACATTCCCTTGAGCAACGCACGGCAGCCGCAGCACGCCCTACGCAACGTCACGTCGATTGCCATGCGAAACGCGCGCGAACGACATGTTTAGCAGTTCGGTTCCCCCTACTTCCACTGGACGCAGTGTGGATCGCGTAATCCATCTTCTAAGCAAAATGGTTCTCTGTTTTATTGTGTGCCTTCTAGAGGCTATTGCCATCATGGTGTTTTACTGCGCGTACGACGTCGAAGCTAGGGAGAGGCAGCGACTCCGGAAGGTCAAGAACGAGCTGGAGAAGGAGGTGGCTCGCCTGCGTCGACGCCTGCGCGTGGCGGAACGAGCGGCCAGAGCGGCCGGCCGACTCGCGCGCGGAGCGGCCGGCGAGGCCATGGAGGCAGAAGTGGCGGCTGCGGACGACGCTGGCGGCGGAATGGACGACGACGAGAGGGACGACGCCGAGAGGGACGACTAGCAAGACGGACGCGATCAGTAACACCCGCGACTTCCACAAGACTGGCAGCCGTCGAGGAACAGACTAGATGCAACTTGCAACTGATGCAACTGATACTGATGCAACAGATCTAGAACCCATCGTGACGAGTGATGATGGACTTCGCATCGAATGATTTCGCGAAAATGTATATGCGGATTTATCAATAGCGCCAGACCGACACGCGGAGCCCCGCTACGCGCCCCAACCGGCGTCTTCGAACCACTCCAAATAGTTGGGATCACGGTTAGAGACACGTTTCCTTCCAAAGCACGAGACGCGCCCAACGAAACGGTCAAATCCAGAGTCGAGCGGGCCGCGAGCGCGTCAACCGCCGATGGAGGGAGCCGAAGTCGCGTCAGCGCCGGCGCACAGCAGGCGCTGCCGTCCTCCTCCTTTCCAGGTCCTCATCTTTCTTCTGAATGTCGGCAACAGAATGTAAACGCGCCACAACGAGCGAACGCGGCAGGAGCTGCAACGGAGCGAACCTTAAAGGCGGCCTGGCTGTGAGCGCCTGGCTGGCGCTACCGCCGCCGTCGGGCAGCGCCTCCGTGATCTGGCGGAGCTCAGCCGGCTCCGTCAACATCTGCCTCCGTCTCCCGCAGTCAGGATCAGCGTGCGCGGCGCCTGAAAGAAAAACGATATTAAAAAAGAAGCGATTGCAATCTAGGTTCGCAGCGCGATCTTCACCAGCCGTTGCCTCTTGCTGCGGCGACTTCTGGAGCGCCTAGTTCAACTGCTGCTCCTCCGTCATCGCCCGGGCCGGGTCCACTTGGGCCGGCGTCGGCGTCGGCGCCGGAGCCTCGACTTCGCCGTCCGCGTCGCGCGCGCGCGCCTCCTGCTGCTCCTGATGCTGCCGCGACTCCTCGAGACCGACTCGCAGCGCCTGAGAGATGAAACGTCGAGAAGGGACAGGGGGCCAAGAGCGCACTCCCAGTCCCACCACGGCCAACTCTGAGTCGTCGTTGGGGTCGAACTAGACACCGCCGGCGCCCATGGCGGCTGCGATTGGCGGCGCGGCGCCGTCCGCCCCGCGACACACGGCGCTCGCAGCCAGCGCCTCCGTCAGCGTGCTGCCGCCACCCACAATCACCAAACTGAAACTCATGCAGTCGACACGGTTTGAAGCTACAGTCTCCCTAGAAACGCCGGCGCGCGCGCACCGCCCGTTCAGCGTCTCACCGAACCGAAGGCGTTCAACAGCTCGGTGTTGTCGGTGTCCGTCTCGCCAAAGCAGACCACATCGGCGTTCACCTTCTCCTTCTTCAGCTTCGTCGCCAGGTCAACAAGCTGAACTTTTCAATGGTAGCAAGCCAAGCACGTCTTGGTGTGGTGGTGCACACTTCCTCCTTGGCGTGGAAACGTGTCGTCTTGATCCACTCGAGATCTAGACAAGTGAAAAGCGTGGAGGGCACACCTGGCAGCATGCTCACTTGCGTGCTCGCCGCCGAGCAGACGGCATTGAGCGTGTTCGCCACTTTCTCGAAACTGAGAAAAAAGTCCGCGAACTGTTCGGATACCTAGAGACCGGCAAGGATTTCGAAATTCCTGCAATGATCAACAAAACAAACGTCTTCGGTCAGCACGGCGGTAGAGCTGTTCGACAGGGTGGTCGCAATCGATTTGATGCGAACTACGGTACTTTCCAGGTCCTCCGTCGATCCCTTCAGCTCAGCCATGAAGCCGAACAGTTCGCTGGCAATCTCTTCCTCCTGAACACCCAGACGCCCCGGTCAATGGCACACCAGACGAGCCGCCAGGACAACGCGCCGTGAGGAAGAGTTGAATGCGCCTGACGGACTGGGCGACCCACTGTCCCCCGGCCAGGATTCGGTCGACGATCGCGAGCAGCTGACGGCGCTCGTCGAATCTCTCGTTGGCCATGTGCACGCCGAACGCGTTCTGACAGCGCATCGTCAGTCGGCTTCGGCGTCGATAACCCGGTGAGCGCTCACGTGAAAGTAGACGGCGAGCTTGGCCAACGGCTCGAGGGCCGTGTTCTCGTCCAGCCGACCCGTCCTGAGCAGCTCGAAGAACTGGTCGAGCTGGCGCTCCTGCAGCGCCATCTCCGGCTGCAGCTGCGCCAGCCGGCCCAGTCGCTCCACGCTGCAGCCCGACGCGGCGCTACAACGAGACGCGATGAGCGCTCGCCGACACAGCTACTAGAGACAGAGACCACCGACTCTTGGAATTTGTCGGCGGCGCAATTCAGGCCCGTTGCCAGGTAGTGGAGCCGCGCCGCAAACGCCCACTGCTCGGCCTTGTGCGACTTGACGACGTGCTCGCGACGCATGCCGCCCGGCACGCTCGGGTACTGTAGCGGCAGCGCTGCGCTCGGCAATACACATACATACATACTGTACACACACACCTTCTCTTGTACCAGCCGACTCAGCAAAGTCGCCTTTTCGGCCAGCCGTGCAAAAAGCAGCGTCACCAGCAGGCCGTCGTTGTCGCCTGGAACAGCAGACGATGCGTCACTGCAGTCGACAAGCACGGGTGAGAACAGTGGAGACCACACCGGCGGGCTTCGCAAAATTGTCCGGCAGGAACGCCTCCAGGTACTTCGCCTGCTGCTGCGCGCTCTCGAGCTGGACGCGTCGGAGTTCGCTCTCGACTTTCTGGAACGGTGGCGCCCCCTTGTTGACGTTGTTGTTGTTAATTAAGGGCAACGCTAGGAGCCCGTCAATGGCCCAAATACAGTACATCCGTATCCATGACGCCTTCCCGTCTAGAGGCACTCATTAGACAAGGAGGGCCGCCAAGTGTACAATCGGAAGGACGCCATCTGCAATCCAGGGCAGCCGATAGCACGAGAAAATCCACGTAAATGACTCCACAAAGAATCGAACCCAGAACCGTGCGCGCAAAAGGCCGATTCTCTAGCTCGAGAGTCGCTCGCTGAGACCCGCAGCGCACCTCTGAGAAGACTTTGGCGACGGCGGCAGCGCCGACGAGGAGCTGGCGGGAGGCCGGTGCGGCTGCGTCGTCTCCCTCTCCGTCTCGTTCGGTCTGCGTGGCGCGCAGCAATTCGTCCTTGAGCTCCTGTATCTCCTCCTGCAGGTCGGTCGTCCTCTGGCGGAACTTGCCGATCGTCGCCTCGTACTCCTTGAACTGGTCGAGCTGGCGCCGAATTTGACCCGTCAACTGAACAACGAGCGAGCGCCCATGACGTTTGACAGTGTGTCGGTCGACTAGAGCCACGCCCGCCCCCACCTCGGCAAGTTTGATGTGGGACGTCTCCAGCTGCTGCCGCAGGTCGCGCTCGGCGTCGCGCGCGCTCTCCTGCATCTCCTCGTCCATCAGACGCATCTGCTCCAAGTCCTCGATCGCCTCTTCCAGCTCCGACACCTGTCCAGAAGCGTCGTCGACACCCGAATACCGAACGGTCTCCCAACCCTCACCTTCTCCTCCAGAGTGAGATTCCTCGAAGTCAGCTGCTCGATCATCGTCTCCGAGCCGAGCGCAGCGTCCACCTGTCCACAGAAAGAACGGTTGAACAAACGCGAAAAAAAACGTGCGCTCAGAAGTCATGATTCAAAAACACCAACCCAAAAAAGACCGCAAAAAACGCCACCGGCCCCACAAAGCGAATTACTGTACCTACCCTTAGATGAGTGTTCTCAATCTGCAATGCGTCAGTATGAACATATAGCACATCGACAAGACATGCGGGAGAAAAATTGGCACCTGCTCTCTGAGTTCCACCAACTCTTGATCGCGCTGAAGGATGTCGGCGGCCAACTTCCGGTTCTGTTTTGTCATCTCCTCGACTGCTTGCGCCAGGTTCATATTCTCCTTGGTGAAGCGTTGGTTGTCCTGCGTCGACGCGGACGATAGATCGCGCATTCTAAACGTTGGACAGGCTGAATGCAGCAGCAGATCAAGGACTAGAGGCAGGGGTCATTCCTGCTGCTAGTCGGGAAAACTTGACGTACGGCCTGTGGTGCCTGTTCTGTTGGGTGCGGTGCGGTGTCAAAATAAAATTCCAAAAGGAGGACCGGACGGACTTGACTAGCGCCTCTCTGAGCTTCTCGTTCTGCTGCTGTAGCTGCTTGACCTGCACGGCCGTATTCTCGCCACCGGCCGCCGGCTCCTGCATCTCGTTCTTGAGAATCTCCATGTCGACCTCCAACTCTTGAATGCGCTCCTTGAGCGTCTCTGTCTCCTGTTGGAGCAGCTCGGCCTTCTCCTCGGCCACCTCCTTGTCCAGGGTCGCCATCTCCAGCGCCTCAGCCAGCCCGCTCGCGTCCTCCTCGTGCTCCTCGCGCGACGACAACGCCTCACGAGCCTCCTGGGAAAGTAATAGTCCACACAGTGCGACCCAACAACCGGGGCCTAGTGGCAGAGAATCGGCGTCATGGGTTCTGGGTTCGATTCTTGATGGACCTATTAACGTAACGGGGATCTATCTCCCTGTCAATGGATTTTCTCGTGCTGCCGCTGCTCTAGATTGCAGGGGGCTTCCTACAAATGTCTGCGACCGCCAGTGCGGCTGATCTGCGCCTTAGAGACAGAAAGGCGTCATGGAGAATGTATGCTATATGGGCGTTTGACCGTCTGGTGACGTTGCCCCTAAGCCAACAACAACTCAACCAACCCAAAGAACGCCGCTACAAACGCACCTTGCGCGCCTGCTGCAGCTGCCGCTGGAGGTCGGCGTGCACCTCGGCCATCTTCGTCTTGTATTCGAGCAGGCTGAATCGATTGGACCGGTTCAATCCGATGTTTCGGACCGGCCAGTCAAACCTGCTGCAGTTGTATCTTGCAGCGCTCGTTGTCGACGAGCTTCTGCTTGTCGTCGGCGCGCTTGGCGCGCAGCGTCTTCCAGCTTCTCGCCCAGGTCCTTCGCCTCTGCTGGGTCGTACTCCAAGAGCCGCCTGGGGGTCGTCGAAGTCCACTTGGGACTCGTTCAGCTTCAGAATGCCGCTCTCGTGGCTCTGGTCTGGAGACGTAGGCGCGCGTGCGTGCGTACCGTTAGCGCAAGCCGAACGTCACCAAGCGTCGCCTGTCGGAGGGCGGCGACGCGACGCGACACGGAGCCGATGGCCGGTCAGTCGGCGCCAGCGGCGGAAGATGCGGGCGAGCCGCCTTCGCTCGCCGTCGGGGGCGGCGGCGTCCCTCGCTGCGCCACGCCCTTCGAAGGCGACGCGGGGCTCGACGGCTTCGACACCGAGGCGGGCGGCGACGGCTTCTTGCCGGCCTTCTGCAGCTTCTCCATCGACGGAGAAGGCGGGCATGTCTGCTGGTCAGAGAGGAGAATAAGACAACACTTGGCGTCATCATGTCCAGAGACCCACTGTCGGCGTTTCTCGACTTGGCGGTGGACGAGGGGCTGTGCCAGCCGACTGGCGCCGGATCGCTGCGGGCCCTTCAAGCCACTAGCCCTTGCCGCCGGCGTCTCCGGTCCTAGGAGCTTCACCTGTTTAACAAAAAATCGAATACAAGTCAACGCTCGGAACGCGGCGGGTCGCGACCTGTCCTGGCCTGACGAAGATGCCGTGATTGTGCGCGCAGTCGAAGTAGCGCTGCCCTTGACCGAGCCGTCGTTCTTTCCTGTCGGCTCCGACAGCACCACCCCC
>JASAMY010001908.1:0-14055 GCA_030248085.1 Paralinhomoeus sp. GSCO2_6 | reverse complement strand
GAGGCGTTCCACAGAATTTCCAGGCATCCGATGCCCGCCTAAAAATAGATTTCGCTAAAATCGATTTTAGGGGGTCCGGATGAGTGTCCCATTTGGGGATCGGAACCCTCGTTTCGACCAATGACCCTCACCCCCTTCGGAGGGGGCTCCAAATCGAGACCCGCTGAAACGACAAAAATCGACCAAAATTTGGGCACTTGATTGTTTTCTGGGCCACCTCCCTCGAGGGTGGCGTGCCTAGGGGAGGGTGGCTGGTAGGTGGAACCACTAAGTTAACAACTCCACGAGCACACCCCAGTTGGCACATCTCAGCATCCCCCTCCTAGCCTCACCTGACGCGCTCCAAAGAATGGGTGCGCTAATTTTGCAAAAATGGCTATAACTGCTGCGCCGCAAAATATTTTTGTTCAAAATTAACCACTCAGTAGGGAAACTCTGGAGGGGCATTCTACCCTCAAAATTATAGAGTCTAAAGCCCTGGCGTTCGGCAGTTATAAGCCGAAAACCTCCAAGCGCCCCAAAAATAGCTGCGCTAATTTTGCAAAAATGGCCATAACTGCTGTGCCGCAAAATATTTTTTGTCCAAAGTTTACCGCCACGGGGGGACCCTTGGGGCACTCTACCCTCAAAATTATAGACTCTAAAGCCCTGGCGTTCGGTAGTTAAAAGCCGAAACCGTTTGTCTCGGCATGTTTGTTCGCGCGATTTTTCGCCATTTTGCCAATTGTCTTTCGCGCAAACGTCTTTTGCGGGTTCGAGACCGAAGTCTCAGGCGAGAGGGGGACCGCATGGGTCCTTGCGCTACCTCTGCCTTCTACATGACCGATGTGCGTTGCTACTTAAGTACCGTGACACCATTCATAGCATTGGGTTGGTCACAGGGCATCCACAACACAGCAAAACCGCCCACACAAGGTCGTTTGCGAGATTTGCACCAATGACGTTTGAGAGCTGTGCAATCAAGTTCAGCGAATTGTAGGCCATGTATGCGGGCTACTGTTACACAACAAATCGTGAAGGGGAGGGCCAAAGACAATGGCGAAAGGGCAAAAAATCGCGCCAACAAACGCGAAATTTGAAGGTTTCAGCTTATAACTACCGAACGTCAGGGCTTTAGACTCTATAATTTTGAGGGTAGAGTGCCCCAAGGGTCCCCCCGCTGGCAGTAAACTTTGAACAAAAAATATTTTGCGGCACAGCAGTTCTGGCCAATATTGCAAAATTAGCGCAGAAATTTTTGGGGCATTTGGAGGTTTTCGGCTTATAACTACCGAACGCCAGGGCTTTAGACTCTATAATTTTGAGTGTAGAGTGCCCCTAGAGTCTCCCTACTGGTGGTTAATTTTGAACAAAAAATATTTTGCGGCACAGCAGTTATAGCCATTTTTTGCAAAATTAGCGCACCCAGTTTTTCGGAGCATTGCAACATAAGTTAGGAGGGATGCTGAGAGGTGCCAACTTGGGGGTGTGCTAGTAGAGTCGTTGACTTAGTGGTTCCACCTACCAGCCACCCTCCTAGGCACGCCACCCTCGAGGGAAGTGGCCCAAAACGATCAAGTCCCAATTTTGGGTCGATTTTTGTCGTTTCAGTGGTCTCACTTAGGAATTCCCTAAGAAGGGGGTGAGGGTCATTGGTCTAAACGAGGGTTCCCATCCCCAATGGGACATTCATGCCGGACCCTAAAAATGGATTTTAGCGAAATCTATTTGCTGGCGGGGCATTTTCGGATGCCTGGGAAACTCTGTGGAATGCCTCTAAAGAAAGCGACTCGAATGCGCGCACACGCTCGAATAAGACAGTTCACAAATCAAGCATCGCAGATCAAAACATAGACGAAATGTAACAAAAGATAAAACAAACTCATACATTGTAGTCGCAACTTGTCGGGCGAAGATTACGTGTTCTTACACAGCTTACCAAACAGGCTTTTACGTAGCAGCAGAGGAAAGGCAAAGACCCGGCTCAAAACTTGGATATGCCGTCACTAATACTGTGAATGTTGGCTTGGTTCAATTATCTATCGATGATTTGTATCAACCCAAAACTGGCGTTATTTCCCAAAGAAAGCGGGGGCGTGCTCTTGGTCAGTTGGCCACCAGACCTACTATGTCGTTAATCATATTGGCAGGGCAGCCTTCTTCTCCGCTCTCCAAGAAGTCGTCTAGCGCGCTGCAGCAGCCCTTACACTTCTTCGTGGGGTTGCCCGTCCCGCAGCTGCAGCCTTTGCAGGGCATCGTGGGGCACATGTGCTGGTGCACCATGCAGCAATTGAGACAGTTCCGACCCATGCTGCGGTCCAGATCGACGCAGGCGCGGCAATTGGTGCAGCACCACGGGCGTCTGCCCTTGTATCCCTTGATGTTGAGCAGTCGCTGCAGGTTGCTGCAACGCCGGCCGCAGTTGCACAGTTAAGAATATGAAAATGGACCACGATCGAACAGGACGGACGGAAGGAAGTGCATCCAATCGGTTTACTGTAATCATGTGACTGTTGTCGAGCAAATTGGCATACTTTCCAGCAGACGCGACGCAGCTGGCGACCATTTGCGCGACGTTCGCGTTCTTGTTCACCGCCTCAAGGAGAGTTTTGGCGCTGAACTTGAAGCCGTCTCCGTCTGACAGCGTCAGGAAGAGGGTGGCGACCACAACGGCTGCTGTCTTCATCACGACTCTTTCGTTCGGACTACGGATTCTTCGAGAATTGCTCGAACCAATAACAGGGCTGTTATGATCGTCGCCACGATTCGCTGGGCTTTTCAAGGGAGCTCGCAGCGGCCGGCTCCATTGTCTCAATTGTCAGAACGTTGTTACAGCTGCAGAAGGACACTTGTACTACATGTAGCGTGTCGATGTAGCCCAGGCAACATCGGGAAAAGTCAGTGTAACCACCTGTTTTAAACACTGTCGTCAGCATCGGCCACCCTGCATGCATGGTACCTACGTATGTATGTACACAAGCCGCCGGCTTTGCTAGAAGCAGTCAAGCGGGCAGGTCACGTGCATGTAAGTGCCTAAGCCTAGCCGCGTGCATAATAATCCATGTGCACCAGCGCAGTGCACGCGACGCTTCATCTTGCGTGTCCAAGTATTGTACTAGTGCATCCAACAATGCGGAAAGCCATGGTAGCGTAGCGTAACCTAGACGGCGCAAGCACGCAGGCACTCGAACGGAGGAATCCTACGCTCATTAAAATCGCCATTCACCTCCATGCTTTACAGAAGAATCAAAAGCAGCAGCGAAAGACAGCAGCAAATACAAATAACTTAACCGCGACATTCGGTGCGGTGCAAGTGCAAACCAAAGATATGCCGTACGCATATGATTCGGTAGTCGGGGGTAGGCTCCTTTTGGGTTTGCCTCCTTTCCTCCTGCCCCTTCCTAAAAGATATTCACTTTGTTAGTGTTACACCGGAAAAAGTACTCGTGCGGGGCAGGCGGGGCAGATTTGGGCGGGGCAAGCTAAGCCTAAGCGGCTATTTCCAAAATATGCAACCGATACAAGCACAACCGATACAAGGGATCACTGTAGCTTAGGCTTTAGCTTAGGCTTAGGCTTAGGCTTAGGCTTAGGCTTAGGCTTAGGCTTTTGCTTTGTGTTAGGCTTAGGCTTAGGCTTAGGCTTAGGAGGCGGGAACAATAATCCCTTGTATCGGTTGTGCTTGTATCGGTTGCATATTTTGGGAATTGCCGCCTAAGCTCGTGGTGTTAGGCTAAGCCTAAGCCTAAGCACAAGCCTAAATCTGAGCCAAAGCCTAGCTATAAAGTTGCAAACATTTCGGTACGTTCGTCCAACTCAGGCTTAGACTTAGGCTTAGGCACCAAAATGTTTTGGTTGCATCAAGTTGCAGGGTTGCGTCACGTTGCATATTTTGAAAATTGGTGCTGCCTTGAGAAACCGAGCACGCAGACACATTCACCGTCTCTCGAGTCGAGTCCATTCCACGACTTCCTCTTGTTGTCGTCGTCGTCGTTAGAATTTCTCGCCCGCAGGAAAATGTCTTCGCCGGCGGAGGCGGCGGGGGCGGGGGCGTGCCACTTCGACCGTTTGCCCGACGAGCTCTTGGAGTTGATATTCCTGCAGCTGCTGCCCTATGGCGACCTGCAGAGCTGCGGTCTGGTCTGCAAGCGCTGGCTCGCCGTCGGCAACGACGCCTTGCAGCGCATGAAGGCGCTCTTCCGCACCTGCGACATGTTCGACTGGTAGGCAGGCGCGCACGAGTCCGCGGGTTCGAATCCCGCCCGGGTGGCGAACACACGGCTTTTTCGCTACTTCCTGTCTATTTTTTTTTTGCTTGATAAATCATACTCTTATGGATACTGCTGTTTTCTTACAACTTCAGGTACTTGCTGCAACTACCGGACTTGCAAGCTTCACCAATGAAGAAACGTTTGTCTCTTTTTGTTCCATACAAGTTTTTATATTTACCATTCCATTGCAATTGCATATTAAGAATCCATTGAGCCGAATATATGTATTTTGTGGTGTGCATCTGTTGTCCTGGCGCCCCAAGCAGGGGTGCTGAATGGGGTCTGGAAGCCAGCCAGGATGTCGGTGGTGGTGGGGGGGGGGGGGTAAAAAAGCCACTAGACCGGTGAACCCAGGCCAGTAGGGCACAGGTGTAGGTAGTAGGTTGGGTCTGAAGCCATGGGGTGTCTGGGCCCTGGGGTTCGAGTCGAGGGGAGGGATCTACAGACATATGTCTGAGGATAGGAACTTGTGGGGGGGGGGGGTCGAAATAGATAATTTCGCACCAAATTTGCATGTAAATGGATGCTTTTCGATCCAAAATGTGTCAAAATAAGGTCTAAATAGCACTTTTTAGGGCTTTTGGGCCACACTACACTGAAAAGTAAACAACACACGCATCTTTCCCCAATATTTCAATTCAATATTGAGTTGTGGTTTCCCGATAATTATCTTGCATGGTGGGTTGGTGGGTGGGCCCTCTGGAGGTTGCTTTCGCAAAAAAAAGGGGCGGTTATAACCAGTGCCGCCCACACCCCCTGGACCCCACCTATGCAGTGGGGGTGGGGTGGGGGGGGGGGGTTTAACCCCCTCCGTCTCCCTGACCGAACCTATGCCCCCAAAATTGCACTGGAGCGTCTTACCCTTTTCCATTGTTCTATTTTCATGAGTTCAGCATTCCCCAGACTCTTGATTAAGGCTGATTCACAATTAACGGTCTTCCCATCGGTCTCGGTCTCGGTCTCGGTCTCGGTCTTCCCATGCCAAACAGCGAAGACCGATGCGAAGACCGAGACCGAGACCGAGACCGACGATGTTGGGAACTTTGAACATTTGCTCCGGTCTTCATCGGTCTTCATTGAACTCGTGTTGAACGCGCGCGCTACCGTAGTCACGCTTTACTATAGCCGTCACTCTCAAAGAATTTGTCGGTATTCGCATAGGGTAAAGCGACTAGGAAATTAGCCGAAATTGAAAACAAGGAAGAGTTTACGATGCGTCGTATTCAACAGGTGGAGGCGGCGCCGTCTTCTTGGATAATTGACGACTGCTCTTATACCAAAAATCCAAAAAAAAAACGGCGGCGGCATGGCGGCACGTCTCTAAAGACACGGCGGCGGGAAAATCTGCGCGCCATTGCATACGTCAAGGTGGACGGGCACGACGGCATTGTCCTACATTTTCTGCAAGCGTCGGCAAAAGCGGCAGCGTCAGCGAAAGCGTCGGCAGCAGCGGCAACGGTGTCGACGGCGGCGCTGTCGACAGCTCCTGTAGCGGCGTCCGCGCCCCTGGCGGCGGCCAGAAGCGCTGGCGGCGGTCTGCGTCTGCCGCACAATGTCTGTCTGTTTGTCTGGTGGTAGTGCGTTCCCGTCGTCTACTGCGTGCGCTTATTTTGTTTCCTACGGAAGTCGCATTAAGAATGAAACAGGTCGAAAACAAAGGCCACAGTACGCTCTTCAATACGCTGACAGGCGCGCATTTAACCGAAGATCATTGCAAGACCGGAGGCAACGCGTCGTCAATTTGGCATGGGTCAAAAAGTCCGAGACCGAGACCGAGACCGATGGGAAGACCGAGACCGAGACCGAGACCGATGGGAAGACCGTTAATTGTGAATCAGCCTTTATTGTGGTGTAGGACCAGGGGGGGGGGGGGGTGGCACACCGCGCTTTTATAATTGGCGCTCGCTAAAAGTTTTTGCGCACTCGCCGCCGCTCGCCAACGCGCTGGCGGATTTGCTTCAAAATTGGTGGCTAAGTAGGAAATTTCACGGGCTACAAGATGGCGTTAACAGTTTTTAGCCGCTTTTGGAATTTTCGCGAGAACAGTCGCATTCTTCTGTCGCGGTGTAAAAAGCG
Source organism: Paralinhomoeus sp. GSCO2_6 (assembly GCA_030248085.1). Classification (NCBI taxonomy): domain Eukaryota; kingdom Metazoa; phylum Nematoda; class Chromadorea; order Monhysterida; family Linhomoeidae; genus Paralinhomoeus; species Paralinhomoeus sp. GSCO2_6. The sequence goes on along the minus strand of JASAMY010001908.1, from coordinate 7,729 downwards.
CGCTTTACGGTAAACTTTACGCTTTACGCTTTTCATAGCTGTTCCAACTTCCAGAATTGGGGTGCTCAAAACCCAAAAAAATAAAAAGTTTTCAAACCTGGTCGAATCGCACGTCTGGTTGTTCAGCATGAAGAGGCGAATCTAAATTGCACAAACGTTTTGGATATAATTAAGAAACGCGTGAGAAAATAGACTTAAAAGATTGCAATTACAATGTAAAATGGGCAAAAACCCACGTTTCGAAATGGACAGGTCGGCATGCTTGTCGCCCAAGGCTGAAACTTCGGCAGTCCGTAGCCCAGGTAGGTACAAAAGTTTGTGCGAGCCGGATTTTCGAATCTCCTCCCCAGCGCTGAGAACCTGAACTCAGAAGATTTGTATTTTTGACCAATTTTGGCACCGGAGATCGCTTATCGGCGCCGTGCGGCCGAACCGTAGGTCGCAGCGGCGCGCACGATGCGGCATTCGAAAGAGGACGTCGAGGCGGTTATAGGTAACCCATATTTCACTTAATTTGAGCATTTTTTTGTTTAGAAATGGACGTCCAAAGTTTTGGTACCAAACGGCGCGAAAAGGGGATTTTCAGTTTTGGGCCTGGCCCGCCATGGGGGTGAGAGATGGAGCGGAGCTATAATGGGATGAAATTAACTTCAGGGCAATACCCGTAATCCTAGTCTTTTAGATTTTTAAATTTGGCCTTTAATAAAAACTTTTACGCTGGCTATAAATTTACCGTAAAGCGCGCTTTTTACACCGCGACAGAAGAATGCGACTGTTCTCGCGAAAATTCCAAAAGCGGCTAAAAACTGTTAACGCCATCTTGTAGCCCGTGAAATTTCCTACTTAGCCACCAATTTTGAAGCAAATCCGCCAGCGCGTTGGCGAGCGGCGGCGAGTGCGCAAAAACTTTTCGCGCAAAACGGCGGAGTGGCACCCCCCCCCCCCCCCCCCTAGGACCTAGCTCTACACCCCGATCTACAGCCGCCGGATCGTCCGCCGGACAATCCGCCGGACCCGCTCGCGGACCCGCACATTCGATTAACAGCCGCCGTATAGTCCCCCGGACTATCCGCCGGACTCGAGTTGACCAACTTTCAATAAAGTCCGCGGACTAGTCCGCGGTCTTTTTTTGAATCTGGCGGAAACGCCTTCCAAGTACAGATATTGCGCAAGTTTTGGTACTTGGAAGTTTCTGAAAGCGCACTTGGAAGTTTCTGGCAGCGCACTTGGAAGTTTCTTGCCGCTGCTGTCGGGCGGGAGAGGTAGAATTGAACGTAATTTTTGTTCTTCTTTCATAATAGTGCTTTCGCTGAGCTCTGAGGTGGCGCTGTTGAGCTGGCCGGTCGTCGCGCCGACGCTTGTTTCGAATTGTTTTCTACCGTACCGACAAAAGTACCCGTTCAAAAGAGGGTGTAGACGCGCATTTCTAAAAAAAGACCGGCGGATAGTCCGGCAGCTGTAAACGCGCCTTTTGACCGACGGACTCCGTGTCCGAGTCCGGGGCCGGGTCCGAGTCCGTGACCGGGTCCGGGTCCGGCGGCTGTAAATCGGCCTTAATAGGACCATTTGCTATCTCGTGTCCCCTGTTAATTACCGTCTTTCAGTTACATTCGACATATGATATATGTGTGTGCGTATTCATCGTATGAGGCCAGGGTTGCATAAAAAAAAAATTTCAAGTTTTTTTTTTAAATTAAAAAAATATATATTTTTAAAAAAAAAAATTTTTTTTTTTAAATTGACTTAGGAGCGATCATTGGTGCCAAATACCTGTACTATAAGATACTTTTAGCCTATTAGAGTGTCAAACACAAGTAATAGTGCTTCCCTAAAGCCTTTAGAAGCATATTTAGCATCGTTTTAGTCAAATGGTGACAAAGCCGCTGCCTCTAAATGGTCGTGTACGGTATCACACTATGTTGGGAACCAGTTGGGATTTGGGAACCCCAAAAAGAGCTTAGTTTTGGTGCTAATAAGCAAGTTTATGCATGAATAACTACTAATTGTACCATCTAAACACTTTTTAAACGCCTTTTTGCCACTCAAAAGCTAAATTTTACCCAAAAACAGAGAAATTTTCTTTTTTAATTTAAAAAAAATCCAACTTTAAAAAAAAAAAAAATTTTTTTTTTAAAAAAAATTTTTTTAAATTGTGCAACCCTGTATGAGGCAGAATTGAAGTTGAGGGGAGCACAACACTTTGGCACAGAAACTGTTTTCTAGGAGAATCTGCTACAGAGTCAGAAGCAACAAATGGCATTAGTAGACTGTGCGCCTCTGCCGATCAGTCCGTGGTTAGCGTTGTTTGCGTACAGTACTGGCCAAAACACACGCCTCTGTCCCAGACCGGTCGGCACCTTTCGGCCTGAGCCCGTTGCGCCTATCAAATGAACGGTATCGATTGGCTGCCTGCCGGTCCGACTTCTAGAAATCTGAATTTGGACCGGCAGCCAATCGATACCGTGCGTGTGATAGGCGCGCCCGCGCGACCGGCTCGGGCCGAAAGGTGCCGACCGGTCTGGGATGGCGGCGTGTGTTTTGGCCTTCCCTGTTGTGGGTGCCCCCGGTCCTGTTTCATTCAAAACGAGTTGTTCACCCCCCCCCCCCACTCCAGAGTGAATTGATTTGATGGACCAATTAGCATAATGAGTCACTGCAGTGGCCACGATAGCGGAGCGCTGCTCGCACGCCGCCTGCTACGACGACGCGCAGCAGGCTATGTACATCTTCGGAGGCTGCACCGCCAGCTACACCACCTTCAACGACCTCTGGAAGTTCGAACTGCCCTCCAGGAACTGGGTGCGTGCGTGCGCGCGTGCGCGTATGGCATACCCGTCTCCATTGCGCTTTTCCTTCTGGAGCCGCATAATTAGCCAAAGACTTTCCGAAGAACGCCATCTGTAATCTAGGGCAGCGATGGCACGAGAAAGTCCATTGAGGGGGAAGTCCTCGATCTAGTGGAGGGGATCCATCGAGAATCGAACCCAGAACCGTGCCGGCGCAAGAGGCCGATTCTCTACCACTAGGCCATACGCTGCACCTGCCGACAAACGTGTTTTTTTTGGGGATAATATTTACGTCCAGCTAATTCGGTGTACACGTCCATCTGAAATGCGTGACACGTCCATCTAATTTTGAATTTACGTCCAGCTAATTTGCGTGACACGTCCATCTAATTTGGGCGCGCTGCTGCTGGGGCGGCCGCGGCGCTTTTTGGCGCCGAGGCGATCTGCTTTGGGGCGACAGAAACTTCGACGCCAGGGACGCGGACACGGATCGGCACGCTGAGGCTACGCTTTGCAGATCCTGTGTTTCGAGAAGACGGGACAGTCTCAACCGCAACTCTGCCAGTCGTCGCCTTCCAGCTGCACCAGCTAGAAGGCAGAGCGGTCTCTCTTGAACTCGTCCCAGTCACTCCAGGAACAGTCCGCGCTGCGTTGTCGCCACTCCGCGAATGGAACGCCTGGCAGGCGGCCTGGCACGCAGTGCGTGATGTCCGCGGGTTTTGGATCAGCATCTGATCTGTCCGCGGGCAGGCGCATCTTCTTGCCGTCCTTGGTGACCTTCTCCACGTGCTTGCAGAAGTCAGACTGGAAGCTGAGCCAGTGAAGGGCGAGCGCGGCGGTGGCGAAACGGCGATCGAGCTCGTACACTAGATTGGGGCCCAAGCGCGGCTTGATTTGGGGCTGGGCACTTGCTCCATATTAAGGGAGTGGAAGGCGAAACAAAGCTAACGATCGTCTCAGCAATCGTCTACTCGTGCTTGAATCTGATCAGCTTAGATTGTCACCCATCAATTGACCGACCGCCCCTGGTGCGCCATCCGCTTCTCTGCCCCGGCTCGGTGCTGTCTTACATTGTTAGATCAACATGTATTGCCCGCCGCTTTGCGGTGCCCGTCCGTTGATATCGGTACAATATATTGCTGTTCGCTGCTTGACCATTGCCGGTTTCCATCCAGCGGCCGCTGGTAGCTTGCCTTTTGGATGGACGCGCCGTCATATTAGATGGACGTGTCATTCAATTAGATGGACGTGTAGTCACATTAGATGGACGTACCAACAATTAGATGGACGTATCGTCAATTGCGCAAATTAGATGGACGTGTCGTCAAAATAGATGGACGCGACGCAATTAAATAGATGGACGTCGAATTAACGTCCTTTTTTTTTCAGACTCGGCCGGTGCCCCAAGGCTCGTACCCCACTCCCAAGGCATGCGCGACGCTCGTGCCCTACAAGGGCCGTCTGGTGCTGTACGGGGGCTGGGCCAAGAGCTCGCCCAACCCCATCCACCAGACCGCCATGTTCTTCAACGAGGTCCACTACTACGAGCCGTCGAGCAACGCGTGGACACTCGTGCGTGACAACAAGACTGGTGTCTTCTACGGTGTTCTTGTAACCGTGGGATGGGACGTACCTGTACAGTTGGTTGAATTCCCATAAAAAAACCCTGGGGAAAACACGCACGCACGCACGCAAGCGAGGTATCACACAGAGAGGGAACTTGGTGGGGATGGGTACGGGTCACGGTCCCGTCACCTCCAGGTAATCCTGCCAGCTAAACAAACAAACAATACCCCCCCCCCAATCCAACCTGGTCCAACCTGCCCATACAGACTGAAGCCTTTGGTCCAACCTGTCTGCCTTGAATGTTCCAGAGGTGCTGTTTTAAGCGTGCAAACCACAGCTACGGCCACAACTTCTTCTCCTCCACTCGCTCGTGGCGTTGACCATTTACTACACCACCGAAAGCCGCACCGACAGCTACTTACAAGGGCCAGGGGATGGGAGCACCACGTGTGACGCGTCAACATCAATGACACCGTATGTTTTTTTTTTACAGGTGCCCAACGACGGCTCGGCTCCTCACCGCGCGGGCCACTCGTCGACGGTAGTGGGCGACGAGATGGTCGTGTTCGGCGGCTCCTTCGGCAGCGGCAGCAGCAACGCCGTCTGGCTGTTCAACTTCCTCTCGGAGCAGTGGACCGAGATGCAGACTCCGGAGCCCAAGCCCCAGCCGCGCTATGGCCAGAGTCAATTCCTGCTCGCCGAGAGCTGTCTGCTGATCGTCGGCGGCTGCGGTGGCCCCAACATGATCTTCCACGACGTCTGGCTGCTGCACAGACGTCCGGAGGCCGGTTTCGTCTGGCAGGAGGTCACGGTCGAGAACCCGCAGACGAGTCCGCCGCACATCTGGTCGCACCCCGCGGCGAAGGTCGGACAAAGACTGCTGGTCTTCAGCAAGGCTCTCCGGGGTCAGCACTCGCCGGTGAGGATCGTGGAGCAGCAGCAGCAACAGCGCCAGCAGCAGCCGCCCACCGAGCCGCACCAGAGGTCCAACAGCAGCGAGCCGCCCAAGCGCAGGACGAGCCAGGGCAGACTGACGCCTCCCAGGAGGAAGCTGCTGTCGTCGAGGTCTCTGGACCAGGGCGAGCCGCCGCCGTCGCCCAGGACCTTCGAGAGGAAGACGGTCGAGCTGCAGCGCGCCAGGAGCATTCCAGCCATCATCGTTGGCGAGATTCCAACGTTGGTCGTCACCAAGGACAGCAGTGCCGACAGCAGTGTCGCTGGCGCCTCTTCTGCTGATGCCAGTGCGTCCGGCGATGACCGCGCCGGCACGTCGTCGCGCTGCTTCGCCATGGTCGCCTCGAGTCTGCTGCCCAACCAGGCCACCCCGGTGGCGCTGGGCCAGCGCAGGACCAGTCTGGACGTGCAGAGCGTCGCTGGGCCGTCTCACGCGGCGCAGGAGCCGACGAGCAGCGGCTCGCCCGGTCGCGGTCGGCCCAGGTCGCGGCCTCCGTCGATCCGGCCGAACGCCTCGAGCGACCGTCGCAAGCAGCTCGAGGTGCTCCGTCGCATGGAGGAGCGCATCCGCCAGGCGCAGCCCTCTCTCCGTCCCGCCTCTCCACCGCCCACCACCTCCGCCGGCGGTGGCTCGCAGTCCCAGTCGCCCCGGTCCTCATCCTCTTCTTCGAGCTTCACCGCCCGCCAGCCGATGCTGACCTACGCGCTGGACCTGAGCTCCGCCCTGGACGAGGGCGTCGTGCGCTGGTCCATCGTCGACTACGGGGAGGGCGCCGCTCCAGAGGACACGATCCTCTACTCGCTGGTGAAGGCCCGGGCCGAGTTGGTGATGTTCGGCGGCATGAGGTCCGCCTCCTCCGCCGAGCACCAGGGTCTGGGCCCGGTCATGCCCTTCTCGCACACGATCACGAACGAGACGTTCGTGCTGCGGCCCACGAGGATCGAGTTCTACTGAGCACGGAGCTGTTTTGTCGACAGTCTGCGTTTCACGAAGCCCGGGAGCTTTTCTTAGCATTTGCTTTTGCAGTCAAGCTTCTGTGTACTACTTGATGGTGGCTACTGTATGGACAGCGATTGAACGACCTGATGCGAAGCGCGTGTGGGGAAGCAACCAAGCAGGGCTAGGAGCCACACCTGTAGCTGGGGGGGGGGTGGGTGGGGGTACTTACCTCTCGCTCTCTCTCTTCCAAATTTCCCAACGCAGGTTTGACCATCCCCTCTTTCTCTACATTTGCCCAAGCTTTGTACTTGCGTTGGTTCAAAGAAGTTTCCCTCGCGTATATTCAGACCCCTCCTACCCCACACAAAACCTTGTTACATGTAGGCTAGTTCGTTGAGCGGACTATTCTCTAGTGAAACAAGGAGGTTGCGTCGCTCCATGCGTGCTTTGGTGGGCGATGAAGACTTTGCCCTTTACATGGTACTACTGTGACGTACGTGTGTTGTGCTCGTGCTACTGTAAATTGCATACTATTCGTGAAGAGTAAGGGAATCTTAAGGCTGATTCACAATTAACGGTCTTCCCATCGGTCTCGGTCTCGGTCTCGGTCTCGGTCTTCGCATCGGTCTCGGTCTCGGTCTCGGACTTTTTGACCCATGCCAAATTGACGACGCGTTGCCTCCGGTCTTTCAATGATCTTCGGTTAAATGCGCGCCTGCCAGCGTATTAAAGAGCGTACTGTGGCGCTTGTTTTCGACCTGTTTCATTTTTTTGCGACTTCCGTAGGAAACAAAAGAAGCACACGCAGTAGACGACGGGAACGCACTACCACCAGACAAATAGACAGACATTGTGCGGCAGACGCAGACCGCCGCCAGCGCTTCTGGCCGCCGCCAGGGGCGCGGACGCCGCTACAGGAGCTGTCGTCAGCGCCGCCGTCGACACCGTTGCCGCTGCTGCCGACGCTTTCGCTGACGCTGCCGCTTTTGCCGACGCTTACAGAAAATGTAGGACAATGCCGTCGTGCCCGTCCACCTTGACGTATGCAATGGCGGCGCAGATTTTCCCGCCGCCGTGTCTTTAGAGACGTGCAGCCATGCCGCCGCCGTTTTTTTTTGAATTTTTGGTATAAGAGCAGGCGTCAATTATCCAAGGAGACGGCGCCGCCTCCACCTGTTGAATACGACGCATCGTAAACTCTTCCTTGTTTTCAATTTCGGCTAATTTCCTAGTCGCTTTACCCTTATGCGAATACCGACAAATTCTTTGAGGGTGACGGCTATAGTAAAGCGTGACTACGGTAGCGCGCGCGTTCAACACGAGTTCAATGAAGACCGATGAAGACCGGAGCAAATGTTCAAAGTTCCCAACATCGTCGGTCTCGGTCTCGGTCTCGGTCTTCGCATCGGTCTTCGCTGTTTGGCATGGGAAGACCGAGACCGAGACCGAGGACCGATGGGAAGACCGTTAATTGTGAATCAGC
>JASAMY010000325.1:0-14053 GCA_030248085.1 Paralinhomoeus sp. GSCO2_6 | reverse complement strand
CGTTTCTTAGAAGAAAGACAGCATATATAAAGCGTTGGAAGAAATGTCATAAACTTTCACCTTTATATTATTATACGAGTTGAAACTACCTGTAACATGGTCTAGCAGAGTGAAGGGGGGGGGGGGTCATGGAACTTAGGGGGTCTCCAGAGAAAAAACGTGGGGGTAGCTGACCATTTTTACTCATACTGATACTTTTTGGTCAAAAATGGGTAGGAATAGGGTGTACTCAGTGTTAATTCGCTGTCTTATGGTTATATAACCTTAAAGAGCACTAAAAACATCAACAAATACTCAATTTTACCATTTTAGACAGGGTAAAACTTCCTTGGAAAAATTCTGGGGGGGGGGGGGTGGGTGGGGGTCTCTAATCACAAAACTACAGTGGGGAGATAAAAATGGTTCAACCACTGCAAACCTCCAGTGTTCTTGAACGTCACGAAGATGTGAGGCAGGGCGTGTGAAGAGCGGAGGTCGCGGTCCTCATAGATCATGCCCACCTCGTCCACGGTCGGCTTGCCGTACGTCTTCAGCTTGCGCTTACTCAGGTTCGTGTTGAAGACGACCTGACGAGTGTACATATAGTGTACATACGCTTGACGAATTAGTAGAACAGAAACCATATGGAAAGTGTCCCTATTCACCCGCCATTTTGTTGGAAAAATTGCAACTATGAACATTACTTTAAAGTCCAGAGCTGCCGCCCCCCACTCTCAAATTCGGCCTGACCCAGTTAGAGGATTAGAGGTACGCTAGAAGCCATCATACCGTGAGCTCAGGAATGTCTCTCTCCTCCAGCTGCTCGCGTACAGTCTTGAGGATCTTAGCGTAGGGGTTGTTGTCAGCGAGGAACTTGCCGATCTTGTCCAGAATCGGCTTGTGCATGGGCTGCGTTGCGAGCTGCTCAAAGCGCAGCGTTGACTGGGACTTGAGGTCGAGCACGTAGCGCTGCATGCACACTGGCAGCCTGGGCACCAGTGCGCCCAGAGAACCAACACTAAACGCGCTCCGTTATGCAGTGGGAAACATAGGCGAATGAGAAATGACACACTTGTGTGTCAATGAGCCTTGCAGGCGGAACGTTGGAGGGCCGCGGCCAGGCAGCTGATACTTGAGGTCCACAGCGCCAGACGTGCTCGAGAACGCGAATGCGTCGTTGATCTTGTTCGCGTTCAGCCTGTGAAAACAGTGAATATTGCACTGTACAGAGCAAGCAGCCTCAGAATGCAGTGTTCATGCAAAAGGCAACACACTTGCACCACGCAGAGTGCATGCCAGTGCTGAAGTGCTGGCTCAGGTCGTGGGGCAATGCCGGGATGGGCTGGAGGTCGATGGCGCCGTTCGAGCAGCACTTCTCGCCGAACTTGGGCTGGAGGCGCGTTGACGTCGTCAGCTTCTCTGCCTCGTAGAAGCGCGCACCGCAGTGCTGGCACTTCAGCGATTTGGGCCCCAGGTAGTGCACGGCTGGCACTTCCAGGTGGTCGTCTTCAAACGCACAAAGACCTGGAACACACACATCAGTATTTTGCTGAAACTGTTGATTGTGCACCATACCCTTGTGTCGAGTCGTCTGGCAGCGACGAAAGACCTGCTGCTCGTGTCGACGATGAGCCGCCTCTGCTGGATTGACTGAAACAATGGAGTGTCATGTAGATGGGATCCTACATGGCCATTGACGGCCTCCTAGCGTTGCGCCCTAGAATACAGTGTATAGAATACAAATGTCTTTGTCTAATTATGTGGCTCTAGGTGACTCACTGACTCATACATGTGGGGTGTGGGTTTGGGGGGGGGGGACCCAACCCACTCGGAAGTTTACCCCTCCCCAGCCCCAACCAACCCTCGCCCTCCCCCCCCCCCCAACATTTTTCTAAAGTTTTCCAACTCATCTACAAGTATAAAAAGTAGTGCATTTTTCACCTTTTTCAGTTTTGTCACCCTAAAACAGCTAAATAACACCCTATTTTAACCCATTTTTTGACCAAAAGGTGCATATTTTGACACAATTTAGGTACCCTTTTTAACCCTCTGACACACCCTCCCTCTACCCAAGCACCCAGAATACTCTCTGACCCCCCCCCCCACTTCAAAAACCCGGTTACATGTATGCGCTCACCCCCCCTCCCAGAGCCTAAGCCTAAGCCTAAGCCTAAGCAAAAAAAACCATTACATGTACACACACACACACACACATACGCACTCACACACACACACTCACACACACTAACCACACCTTCTCGACGCCGACGCTGCCGCAGGCGCTCCACCTCTTGGCGCAGCTGTGCTTGAATTTCGTCTTCAGCTAAATTAATAGAAAACAACAGTGTGTCATAAATTCGCACTTGCACACAGTGTGTGTGAGCACACACACACACACACACACACACACACACACAAAACAGACTTCACCTTGCCGACGTTGCTGCTGTCGAAGCTGCTCAACTTCTCTGCGCTGCTGCTTTTGTGCTTCCGCCTCACCTAAAACAGGTGAACTACATTGTTTACCATGAGCAACACATCTCACATGCAGGCAATAGTACCTGCGCGTTTCTTCTGCTTGCACAGTCGAGTTGACTCACGGCGAGCTTGGACTGATTGGACTCCTACACTGGCCTTGGTGGAGGATGCAACCACAGCAGCCTCCAAAGGTGGGAACTCGCTGCAGCTCACCTGGACAATTTGATTAGAACAGCATTACAACAAGTAAGGACAATGATAGCAGCCACACCGAGGGTACAAGCAGCTGATAGTGGTTCCTGTTAATGTAGAGCAGGCGGATGATGTCCACAGGCGAATCGGCAGTGTAAAACTCTTCTCGCTGAGAGGCCCACTCAAAGACAAATATGTGGACGTCATATGCCCTGCAGGCAGCCCACAGTGCCTCATCGCCTGCCCAGTTGCACTGGCGACGCAGCAGGTAAATGGTTCGCGCTAAATATGCAGGCCCCCACACATCCAACAAGCCTTCCTTCGCACGTGCATGAGGCCAAACCGAAGCGCTGTGTCCGAGAGAGGCCGGTGGGCATCTCCCTGTCATTCTCCAGAACGTCGGCCATGATGCCATCGACGAATCCAATGGCGAGCTGACCCTCATTGGCCTCAAGGTAGTCAACGACGCGCTGCCGTACCTATACAGTGGCCAATCTAACGAATTCGCAATTGACACTGGTGACATTCAAGATTTTCTGGCCCCTTTCACCTGCCCCATGTGCCCTCTCCAGCTGCCCATGGAAGCATTCCCCATCCCCATCCCTCCACCTCTGGATCCATCACAGACTGGTGCAAACATACCTCCTCATGGCGTGCAGCAGAGCCATACAAGTGCAGTGCCAGTGAGCGGAACAGGCAATTTCCATCCCCCTTCACATCATAGCAGTCGAACTGCTCACCATTAATGTTCATTGGCAATGGTGGAGCCCCTGCAACTATTTATACGTAAAGATTAAGAATACATTAGAAACCATTTGGGGGAGGAGAATTGGTGCACAGCACAGGGGGAGGATGCATGAACATCATTGGTGGTCACTGGGGGGAGCATGCTGTCTATTCAGACATCCTCCACTAGCATATTTGTCATCAGGAAATGTTGACTCCAAGAATCAATATTCTGGATTCCTCCTGGGGGGAGCAGTATTGAGGGTTCGCACTACTCTGTCAGAACTTTGGTGCTGTCCAATCACAGAACATCATGCCACACCCACCCTCCAGCCTTCAGTTTGCAGAACCTCAAGCCACCACTTCTTGGAAAATGGCAAACAAATGCGTGCAGTGTTATATTCTTGCACCCATTAGCTTAAAAATACGTTAAAATTGCTTCCTATTCATGCTTTGGGCCATTTTAACCTAAAAAGAATCCACTTCGAGTTTCACCTTCAATTCGAGGTTTCTTCAAGGCATTAACTGGCGCTGCTGATGAGGCATGAGCTGCTGTGCCTTGGGTGCGTGACACTGAAGACAACTGCACACCAAAGTCTGAGCCATCTGAGTCAGATGAGCCTTGCAGCTGTTGCTTCCTGCGTGGCATGTCTGCACAATTATAGAAATCACTATAATTGCCACATTGTTTGGAAGTTCGGGCGACGGCTGATGTACATCAAAATACAGTGCTGACAGATGAGATAAAGATAGCATTTTTGTTCAACATTTATATTTCGCAAAAAATTTCCAACACAATTCAGTACGTGAATGAACAATGCACACGATATGTACAAAGTGGCCCAAAAATAGTACCCCCTTTTTGTTTGCAGCTTATCATGGTCCTCCATTGATCTATTTACTTAAAATTTGGCACTATGGAAAAATTGACGGAAGTCACTTAAACCCAGTGTGATTCCAATAAAACTTGGAGAGGGTGTATAGATTGAATGAGGCTACAAGGTGCAAAATGTCAAGTAAATAGCTGAATGGAGGACCATGATAAGCTATGGACAAAAAGGGGGTACCATTTTTGGGCCACCCTGTATACACCAGATCAGCTAACTAGGTGAAGACGCATCGAAGAAGGACGAAGGTGCCAAATTGTGTCAGCAGCTGCGCTCTTGGCGACAGCACTGCATCGTCGCTCTCTGATGCCTGACCCGTGAAGAGAGGGGACAAGAAGTGGATGAAAACACTGAAAACAGGCCCTGCCAAATTTCGACAACGAGAATACAGAAAATGCAGTGCGGTGCACACCTTCATGTGGATGTTCCATCCCCCCCCCCTTGAAATTGAGCGGAGCGCACCTTTGTGTCAGCGTTCTGCACCCCCCCCCACTTGCAATTGTTGTGCGGTGCGCACCTTGGTGTCGACGTTCTGTCTGCGCTGCCCCCCCCCTTGCAATTGTGCGGTGTGCACCTTCGTGTCGACGTTCCGCCCCCCCCCCCCCTTGCAATTGTGCGGTGCGCACCTTCCTGTCGACGTTCCGCACCCCCCCCCCGCAATTCTGCGGTGCGCACCTTCCTGTCGACGTTCCGCACCCCCCCCCCCCCGCAATTCTGCGGTGCGCACCTTCCTGTCGACGTTCCGCGCCCCCCCCCCCCGCAATTCTGCGGTGCGCACCTTCCTGTCGACGTTCCGCACCCCCACACCCTGCAGTTCTGCGGTGCGCACCTTCGTGTCGACGTTCCGCACCCCCCCCCCCCTGCAATTCTGCGGTGCGCACCTTCGTGTCAATGTTCCGCCCCCTCCCCCCCCCCCCCCCCTTCCTGGGTGCTGCCAACGCGCCCCAGTCATACAGGTAACTGGGACGGTGGCTTGCCCCGAACATTAACCGCAAATTTCGGCAAGAAACAATGCACCATTTCGAGAAAAGAACTGCAGCAGTTGCACACCAAATCGCGGTTGCAGGCCAGCTATGCTAGCGACGAAAAGGCGTGGCGAAAAACGTGCCAAAACACAAGAGAAGTCAGAACAAAATTAACAGAGAATTTCGCCAAAAAAGCGCACCATTTCCAGAAAGAACCATAGCAGTTTGCGCACCACCTCGCGGTTGCTGGCCTGCTGTGTGTAGCGACGTGAAGGCGCCTCGAAGAACGTGCTAAAACAATGCACGACAAACGCCCGTGGTCGCCACGGCCGCCAACGAGTCGGAGCGAGCCAGGGGCGCATGTCGACAAACGCCCGCGGTCGCCGAAGAGTCAGAGCGAGCCAGCGAGGCCTGTCGACAAACGCTGGTGGTAGCCGCATCGCCTACGAGTCGGAGCGAGCCAGCGAGGCCTGTCGACAAACGCTGGTGGTCGCCGACGTCTAGGAGCGAGCCAGCGGTGCCTGTCGACAAACGCGCGCGGTCGCCGCACTGCGTCGCTGACGAGTCGGAGCGAGCCAGCGAGGCCTGTCGACAAACGCTGGTGGTAGCCGCATCGCCGACGAGTCGGAGCGAGCCAGCGAGGCCTGTCGACAAACGCTGGTGGTCGCCGACGTGTATGAGCGAGCCAGCGAGGCCTGTTGACAAACGCTGGTGGTCGCCGACGTGTATGAGCGAGCCAGCGAGGCCTGTTGACAAACGCTGGTGGTCGCCGACGTGTAGCAGCGAGCCAGCGGGGCCTGTAGACAAACGGGCGCGGTCGCCGCACAGCTTCGCCGACGAGTCGGAGCGAGCCAGCGAGGCCTGTCGACAAACGCTGGTGGTCGCCGACGTGTAGCAGCGAGCCAGCGGTGCCTGTCGACAAACGGGCGCGGTCGCCGCACCGCGTCGCCGACGGTCGGAGCGAGCCAGCGAGGCCTGTCGACAAACGCGGGTCATCGCAGACGGGTAGGAGCGAGCCAGCGAAGCCTGTCGACAAACGCGCGCGGTCGCCGCACCGCATCGCCGACGAGTCGGGAGCGAGCCAGCGAGGCCTGACGACTCACGCTGGCGGTGGCCGCATCGCAGACGTGTCAGAGCTAGCCAGCGAGACCTGTCGACAAACGCGGGTCATCGCTGACGTGTAGGCGCGAGCCAGCGACGCCTGTCGACAAACGCTTATCAGCTCTTGGCGATGCAGATTCTTCGGCGAGCACTTCGTCATCACTCTCTGGCGCCTGATCCGTGGTGGGAGGGAAAAGGAAGTGGACGAACACACTGAATTCGGCCCAAGATAAATATTGACAAATCCATGGAGAAAAAAATCGAAATCTCACGCTTATCAGCTCTTGATGACGCTGATTCTTCGGCGAGCACTGCGTCGTCACTCTCTGGCGCCTGATCCGTGGTGGGAGTGGTCAGCTCTTGGCGACCGCTGACCACCATTGACCACCATTGGCCATCGACGGCCAGCAGGTGGCGATGTGAGGGAGGCGTCCAAAACCTCGAGAAACAAGGCTCTACCATCCCTGAAATACAGCAAGAAAAGTCGGCAAAAATTGACCAATTATTTCGGCCAAAACCAATAAACCGTTTGGAGAAATATTGCGGCAGTTTGCAGAGCAGATCGCCGTCGACAGCCAGCAGATGGCAACACGAGGACAAGTCCAAAACCTCAAGAAACATCGGCCTACCAATGCCTGAAAGAAACCACGAATTTTTTTTTCCAAAATCCGCAGACCGCAGTTTAGTTTTTGAAGAATTGAGCACAAATAATACTTCTACATGATAATGCAAGATAATGCAATGCAATGCAATAAAACATTTCCACATTTACTCAACTGTGCCCACATGTTTTGTTGTTATCATTGTGTTTGTTTTTGTTTTGTTATTTTGTTTTCGTTGTTTTGTTTTGTTGTTTTGCTGTTTCGCCAAGAAAATGGAGCGCAATTTTTTTTATTTTCGCCAAGGAAATTGAGCGCAATATTTTCAAGACCTGAGGCGCCAATTTGAAATGCTGACCAACAAACACTTTTGAGGATTAGGTTGGTTAGAAAATATGGATTGTAGGCGCGTCAAAAGTACAACTGAATGCATTCCTAATCGGTTCTTGTGTTCTAAAGTCCTTTTTTCCATATGCAGCAGAGAATTTCATCTCCTCTCCAATGGCAATTGAAATTGTAAACCCTGGGATAAAAAAAGTTCTTAGATAGTTTTGCACCACTTGATCAATGGCTTCTAGTTCTTTTGATTTAAACCCCACTTGAACTCCAGGGAAGTAAGACACGGGTGCTGGAAAGAAAAAGTTATGTGATGCAGATCACTTAATATATTTCGGTAAGTATTTTTATGGTAAAAGTGGGAAAGACCTTTTTCCTCAGACCAGAGCGGAGGCATAATTGGATAAGCGCTGGAAAAGCCAGTCCACAGCACATAGTAGTGGAACTGATCTGATTTCGATGGAACAACACTGACTGACGCAAGCTTTTGATTCATTTCGAATTTTTCTTGCACCATCTTGTTAACTTGCTCAATGGACGTTGACTTTGTTATGGAGCTTGCGCACGCTTCTGCGTTGGGAACCCAAATACCGGCGCAGTAGAAGGCATCTGAGTATTTTCCGCCATATACTTTGAATTTTGCAGCGATGTAGCCATTCTGCATGTATTCACTGTTCAAGCGCAAGCATTCTTCTAGAGCAACTTTGTAATGAAATTTTAAGTCTTGTGAATAGAAGCCTAGACAAGAACATACTGTGTGGACAAGTGCCTCATTGAAGAAAGCAAAGCGAGAGGGCAGACCGGGTGTCTGCCAGGTGGTGACGTGACTCAGCTTGTCTTCGGAGTCGTAGTATCCATTGATGTCAGTGAGTGTGTAGCCAAGCGAACGAGGCACTTCCGGAGGTGGGCCGAATTGGACCACCGACCTACCGTTGAAGTTTTGCACGTAGTACGACAGAAACTGCCCTTCCACCTAGAAAAAAAGTGTTATGAAAACATGTGACCGTAACGAAAACACGTGTGCACGCGCGCGCACCAACGCGTTTTCTATTCAGGAACATACCGGATGAAGTTCAGTCAGCAGCCATCCCTGTTCTTCCATCTGCTGCGCTCTATCTACCAACTCGGCTTCCGTTCGAGTGTTGTTAAACTGATCGAGTATGAACAGTTGCTGGAACTGTCGGTCTCTTACGGTCCCAACACGAAACGTATCTTTTTGGAAGACTCCAACTATTCTCGTTTCGCCACTTTCTGAGACTGCTGCTGACAAACTGCGCAGTTGCGTCGAGTAGCCATATGTCATAAAACGGACCACCTAAAACAAACTGTTGCAAAAAAGCAATTGGTTTGAATTTCTTGCAGTGTTGTGCTCGGACAAAACTTCTGTACTTCGGTAGGGAATGGGTATTGTAGACTTTCTGGAATTCTTGAGCAGTTTGGCGATTTTTTTAGAATCGGTGAGATCGCCCGTGTAAGCTTTGATGATGTTTGTGCAGTCAGTGCAGTCAGCTACAACAAAGCTCTCCCAACATTGGCCCTTCCAAATAGCAGTCCTACGATCATCCCTTCCATACCTGTAACCGGGTCTGGAAGAGTGGGGGGGGGGTAAATGGCCGAATTCTGGGGGGGGGGGGGGGTGTCTGGAGCAAAAAGTGGGGGGTAGCTGGCCATTTTTTGAGTTATACTGGTACTTTTTGGTCAAAAATGTGTATAAATAAGGTCTACGGTAATACGGTCACTTGTATCCTTTTAGACAGAGTGAAAATCCCTTGGGAAAATTCTGGGGGGTTGGGGGGGGGGGGGTTGGGGGTGGTTGAATAAATTCTGCGGGGCCCCCAACCCCCCACCCAGTTACAGGTATGATCCCTTCCAATGGCTCGAGTGAACTAATTAGCCCCCGAAGGTTTACTTTGAGTGTCAGGCATCATGCTATGTACATACGTTGTCCTTCATATGTTGTACATCCATACACTATGAAAGGCTGTAGTGCTGTTGGCTTCGGCAAGTTGAAACGGAGGCCAATTGTGGGGCGGCTTTGGCATCGGCAGTTGCGCCGCAGTCATCTTTATCACGCAAGCGAAGATGGCCGCAACCACGAGCTGCTCTGTAGCATAGTAGACTCGCATCTTTCCAGTCCAAGAAGTCCAGCAGTCGTGCAACAGACTATTGGTTGATATGCTGGTACCT
Organism: Paralinhomoeus sp. GSCO2_6; assembly: GCA_030248085.1. NCBI lineage: Eukaryota > Metazoa > Nematoda > Chromadorea > Monhysterida > Linhomoeidae > Paralinhomoeus > Paralinhomoeus sp. GSCO2_6. Next base: position 4,603 of record JASAMY010000325.1, on the reverse strand, counting down.
ACCGACCTATATGCTCGCTCAAATGCTGTTATGGGCGGAGTTTTTCCCTTCTGCAGGAAAATGCAGCTGATAAAACGTGTACTCTGCTCTGGATTATTTATGGAGCAGTGTGTGCGAGTGAGTCGCATCGCAAGGGTACATTAACAGGGCAGTACACTCGGGGAGAAGCTCCCTTTGACTCATCGCAACAATACGCAGCCGGCTTTCGGTTTGTTTGCTGAAGAGCTTGGCTTAGCAGTCTCCTTCTTTAGTCATCTTCTACCGTATTTTGTTCCGATGTACCGCTGACCAGAACAGTGGACCCGGACGACAGCAAAGGACGGACTCACGCGCGTACGCTCCTCTCTCACCGTCCCCTTCATGACTACCTAGGTACCTACCTACTACCCGTCCTGACTCAGGAGTCATATGCGGCCCCATCTCGCAGACATGGATCCCGGAAACTATGGAAATAAAAGTTGCCGCTTGAAATAGGGCGGTGACTCACTGGCGTCTCGCTGGTCGTTGTCCATGTCGCGGCCGTGTCGGACGACACAATTTCCGGAAACCATGACCGTCGCACGCGTGTCGGACGACACAGTTTCCGGAAACCATGCAATGACCTATTTCTGGCTGAAGCGTGTCGGTCGTGTCGGACGACACAATTTCCGGAAATCATGACCATCGCACGCGTGTCGGACGACACAATTTCCGGAAACCATGACCGTCGCACGCGTGTCAGACGACACAGTTTCCGGAAACCATGAAGTGACCTATTTCTGGCTGAAGCGTGTCGGTCGTGTCGGACGACACAATTTCCGGAAACCATGACCGTCGCACGCGTGTCGTACGACACAATTTCTGGAAACCATGACCGTCGCACGCGTGTCGGACGACACAGTTTCCGGAAACCATGCAGTGACCTATTTCTGGCTGAAGCGTGTCGGTCGTGTCGGACGACACAATTTCCGGAAATCATGACCGTCGCACGCGTGTCGGACGACACAATTTCCGGAAACCATGACCGTCGCACGCGTGTCGGACGACACAGTTTCCGGAAACCATGCAGTGACCTATTTCTGGTTGAAGCGTGTCGGTCGTGTCGGACGACACAATTTCCGGAAACCATGACCATCGCACGCGTGTCGGATGACACAGTTTCCGGAAACCATGCAGTGACCTATTTCTGGCTGAAGCGTGTCGGTCGTGTCGGACGACACAATTTCCGGAAATCATGACCGTCGCATGCGTGTCGGACGACACAATTTCCGGAAACCATGACCGTCGCACGCGTGTCGGACGACACAGTTTCCGGAAACCATGCAGTGACCTATTTCTGGCTGAAGCGTGTCGGTCGTGTCGGACGACACAATTTCCGGAAACCATGACCGTCGTACGCGTGTCGGACGACACAATTTCCGGAAACCATGACCGTCGCGGCCATGTCGGACGACACAATTTCCGGAAACCATGCAGTGACCTATTTCTGGCTCAAGCGTGTCGGTCGTGTCGGACGACACAATTTCCGGAAACCATGACCGTCGCACGCGTGTCGGGACGACATTTGACCATGACCGTCGCACGCGTGTGCATGTGGGTCGGGAAACCATGCAGTGACCTATTTCTGGCTGAAGCGTGTCGGTCGTGTCGGACGACACAATTTCCGGAAATCATGACCGTCGCATGCGTGTCGGACGACACAATTTCCGGAAACCATGACCGTCGCACCCGTTTCTGGCTGAAACGTTTCCGGAAACCATGTCAGTGACCTATTTCTGGCTGAAGCGTGTCGGTCGTGTCGGACGACACAATTTCCGGAAACCATGACCGTCGCACGCGTGTCGGACGACACAGTTTCCAGAAACCATGACCATCGCGGCCGTGTCGGACGGTCGACGACATCGGAAACCATGCAGTGACCTATTTCTGGCTCAAGCGTGTCGGTCGTGTCGGACGACACAATTTCCGGAAACCATGACCGTCGCGGCCATGTCGGACGACACAATTTCCGGAAACCATGCAGTGACCTATTTCTGGCTCAAGCGTGTCGGTCGTGTCGGACGACACAATTTCCGGAAACCATGACCGTCGCACGCGTGTCGGACGACACATTTTTTTTTTTTTTGGGTGTTTTTTTTTTTTTTTTTTTGTTGTGTTGTGTTATAGCCGTCGCGCGTGTGAGTTACCTTCAACTATGTGAGTTCCTTTTCTATCTAACCTTAGTGCATCATTCTCCTCCTGTCCATTTCCGGAAACCATGACTGTCGCACGCGTGTCGGACGACACAGTTTCCGGAAACCATGCAGTGACCTATTTCTGGTTGAAGCGTGTCGGTCGTGTCGGACGACACAATTTCCGGAAATCATGACCGTCGCATGCGTGTCGGACGACACAATTTCCGGAAACCATGACCGTCGCACGCGTGTCGGACGACACAGTTTCCGGAAACCATGCAGTGACCTATTTCTGGCTGAAGCGTGTCGGTCGTGTCGGACGACACAATTTCCGGAAACCATGACCGTCGCACACGTGTCGGACGACACAATTTCCGGAAACCATGACCATCGCGGCCGTGTCGGACGACACAATTTCCGGAAACCATGCAGTGACCTATTTCTGGCTCAAGCGTGTCGGTCGTGTCGGACGACACAATTTCCGGAAACCATGACCGTCGCACGCGTGTCGGACGACACAGTTTCCGGAAACCATGCAGTGACCTATTTCTGGCTGAAGCGTGTCGGTCGTGTCGGACGACACAATTTCCGGAAATCATGACCGTCGCACGCGTGTCGGACGACACAATTTCCGGAAACCATGACCGTCGCACGCGTGTCGGACGACACAGTTTCCGGAAACCATGCAGTCACCTATTTCTGGTTCAATCGTGTCGGACGTGTGCGTGCGTGCGTGCGTGCCTGCGTGCGCGCGCGCGCGTGCGTGCGTGCGTGCGTGCGTGCGTGCGTGTCTCCGTGCGTTCGTGCGTGCGTGCGTGCGTGCGTGCGTGCGTGCCCGCGTGCGTGCGGGCGTGCGTGCGTGTCTGCATCCGTGCGTGCGAGCGTGAGTGCGTGCGTTCGTGCGCGCGTGTCTGCGTGCGAGCGTGAGTGCGTACGTGCGTGCGGGTCCACCCGCTGGCGGGAACACAATGGCCGTTAGCGGCGCATCGCTAGGCGCCGCTGGCGCCTCCGAGAACCACCGACGGAACTGCCAGGCTAATCACGCACAAGCACACACAGCGGCAGAGACGCTGCGCTACACCCGTGCTTGCCGGTTTTCAGATGTGTGCTAGGGGGAGGCGCAGGTTGCAACGCGTGTCAGCCACAGTAGATGACCAGCGCCATCGAGACGGTCTACTGAGCAGCGTGTCATAGGCCAGGCTGCAGTGACCTAGACGCTCGGCCAGATGCTTTTCCTTGTCCACGTCCTACTACAGTCTCTCAGTGTTCCTCTTGTGCTCATGTTCTGCTCGGCAGGTTGTTGTATGGGCGGTCGCGCCTCCGCTGATGAGTAAAGAGTGCCGCAAGGCGCGACGCGGAGGATGGAGGAAAAGGGGGGGGGGAGAGAGCCTGGAACAAAAAGGGCGTCGTCGAGCGTAGCTGCGAATTGTTCCAGTTATAGTGGTAGTTCTTCAGTACAGGGTAAATGTTCCAATAGAACCCCCACCCCCGTCAAAAGTGTCCGGCAGGGAAGGTCAACTTTAAATTCGCCCCACAATCAAACGCTAACTGTTGGTGGAAAATTGATCGAAAATCTGACGAAATTACTACTCCGGCCCGCTTTATAGACATTTAAACAGTGGTGTCCTTGGGGCAGTGTTGGAAGAATTACGGTACTTCGTTAGTTTCGTAAACATGACGATATACATAGTATCTGAACTACACTCCGTCTCTCTCTGTTGAACGTGAGGATACACTGGAGAAGGCAGAAACAAAACAACATTTAACTACTGTCATCCTGTTACACATGGTGAGAAGGGCTCGTCAGTGTTTTGGGGAGCTTTTATGCAGCCATTGTGTGGTACCTCGAAGAATATAGCGGGGGAGGGCCGTTCACCGTCAAAACTCACGTAGCGCTGTGCGTACGGTGGCTGAATACATGCGTTTCGTCAACGAGTTAAAGTCAAAACACAGGCCACCATTCCGTTGCGTCCCCTGCCTTACGGTCTGTGCTGCCGAGCGGACGCATGTATCAAATCTTCTACTTACAAATGCGCCGCGTGCACGGGTATATTTGTGTGTGTGTGTGTGTATATATGTTTGCTTCGAGTAAACTCGCGAACCGCTTGACGTACGTGCACGCGAGATGGCTCGATCGAATCCTCGCGACCCCGAGATGGTCATGGGCAAGGTCGATTTTTGATATGCAAATTCGTACCGTAGTTATGGCGCATTTTCAAATGTTGCAGCACACATTAACACTACCAAACGAATTGCACATGGATGAATTGCATATCAAATGACTCGCCTCGACGTCACGAGTCATTTGCATGTGCTCCCGCATAATTATGCAAATGCATACTGTAGTTGTGGTACATTGTACTGTACATTGTAGCTTGCCTAATTGGGAAACTTCCAGAACGCGTGCGGGCACTCACGCACGCACACACGTGGACGCACGCAGGCACGCA
>JASAMY010001791.1:0-14026 GCA_030248085.1 Paralinhomoeus sp. GSCO2_6 | reverse complement strand
TTCTTCGTTTAATTTTCCAGGCCAACGACTCACAGCTTCTTTAAGATGAACTTCGTCCAGCACGTTCCAAATTTCTCTGTCTGTGTAGGTACCAAAGGGGTCGAGATTCGACTTTAAGCTCCCAGCAAACAGAATCGGTACCTATGAGTTTGCAGACCATTATTTACGACTTCTCCTGCCTGCAGCATACTTGCTGCTTACCTGCGGAATCATGGCGAGCTTTTTCCTGAGGTCGAACAGTCCCATTTGCGAAATGTCCAGATCGTCAACCAGAATCTTGCCCGACACCGTCTCGACCAGGCATACCAGCGCCCACAACACAGCGTTTTTGCCTGTGTTGTTGTGCTTTTCGCGGCGTTTGCGCGTTTCTGCGGGCTGTCACGCGTCACGCACCCGCCGAGGCCTGTCCGACGAGTCCGACCTTCTCTCCGGCGTGAATGACGGCGCTGAAGTCGCGCAGCGCCAGCTTGGCCTCGCCCCTGTAGCTGGCCGTGTAGTTCTGGAACACGATGCGCCCCAAAGACGGCCAGTTCGCGGGCGGCCGGTGCTGGGGCGCGCTCTGGTAGACGAGCTACATAGAAGGAGCGCCTCTCGCTCTTTTGTACCGATATGTGACGACGACGTGCTTCTCACCCCGGACGGCAGCTCTACGTATTCTTGGATGCGCTCGACGGCCGTGATGCTCTGCTCCAGCTCCTTTGAACTCTGTATCCAACTGCTGATGATGATCGCTGCCTGAAGTGAATGAATGCATGTGACCTACTGATTGAAACCCCCCCCCCCCCCAGCGTCAGCTAGCCTCTACTCACAATGACGGTGAATGCTACGGAAAGGCCGGCGAAGCCTGGAGTGATGTTCTCTCGTCTGAAGAAGACAATTGCCATCGCAACTGCTAGGACTAGGAAGTTGCTGAGCAAGTCATCTGACAGCAACCCACCTTAAACAGGTACATATACGCGTTGGCTCTGTAGTTAGTGGGAAAGCTTGAGAACAATTACCGCATACGCAAAATGTACTAGAATTTCCTTCTCTGGCTGTTACATGAAATAATATGCGTCAGTGTGAGCTACGTAGCATATATGTATCTGCGGACGGGAATACAGTTGTGGCGTCTGGCGTGTAAGTATGAATGGCAGCAGTTCGTACTTTCGCCAGCATACATGTTTGCCAATCCATTGGCGTAGTGCGCTGCGCACAAGTGGTCGACCCTCTGACGATGTTGGCTAATGAAGCGTCTCTCTGACTTGTAAAGCCGTAAGGTGGTGAGACCTGTACGGCATTTTTTTAAATTTATTTGCAGAGTGCAACGATATCTGAATTTTAATTATTTTGCCTCTGACTACGTCGTCCGCTGCAGAGTAGACTTCCGCCCGTGTCTTCGACTCCAACGCGGTCAGTCTTTTCGAGGCCAACAAGTAGTACTTCTAGAAAATTTCATGGTGACTTACTTTGCTCCTGACTGAGTGGTTACAATGTACTTGTACAATGTGTAGGCACGGTGCGCAAGGGTGCCAAACACCCCTCAATCGAAAATGCAATGCACATTAAAAGTCTACATATACGGCGCTACTGTTGAGTGTCGATTGCACGTACGGTAGCACTTACTTCACACACACTACTGTACACTGTACGTTTGTAATTCCGTAACTGACCATGATAACGAAGTAGATGCAAGAGACGACGAGGAAGAGGAAGACGACGTAGGGGACGCTGTAGAAGACGAACGCGTAGAGGGAGAGCACCTTGAGCGTGCGCAACAGCCAGTTCGTCAAATTACTCGACACCTTGAAGTCCACATTGTTGAGGTCCTGAAAGATAATTCAAAAGAAAATAACCACTTGTGCAAATGATCGTGTCCGTCACAGACATTGTTGACTCTGTCCAAGATACGTCCGACGGTGGTGTTCTCGAAAAAAGACATGTTCTGTCTGAGCAGATTGTGCATCAGCGCCTCGTGCAGTCTCTTCGCCGCCGACACCAGGCCCACCGAGGCGATCGTGTAGCACAGGCCCGTGGCCAGCACTGAAAGCCTGGTTGCTCGAGTGAGAGGCCCAATGAATTTGCAACGCGCCTTTGAACAAACGCACTCGTCAGGACGACTAGTGCCAAAATTACAACAATTCCAGCGACGGCGTTGTCTTCGAGATTCTCCAGTGCGGTAAGTTGCTCAGTCAAATTGACAGCTTCGGTTGCCTCCACAAAGTGCAGCAAATTTTGATTTGTCCTCGAGGTAAATTTGAATATTTTACATCGTGTCTACCGCGTCGAGCGGGCATGTGATGGATGACTCACCACTCCGCGATGTAGACCAGTCTGCCCAAGTTGAGCAAAGCCCTGGTGACAAAGAAAACGATGAGCATAATGGACGTAAGCCCACCAGCTGCCCGAATATAGTCATAGTATCCTCGGTGCACTACCTAAACCGTTCGAAGATGGAACTGTAAGCATTACTTACAGTCTTTCGCCGTGGTGACATTTCGTTACCTTTCCCGTCGTTGCGATATCCTCATGCAGCAATGGGCGCCCAATTGACTTGTCGATAGGCTTTTGGACAAATTTCTCCAAACAAGCCATGTAATCCGTTTGGTCATTGCGCAAAGACTGCACTTCTCTGGTACCCATTGGCGCGGTGCCAGGAATAAAGTAGTCGTTTCCCTAAACACTTGGAGGATGCTTGCGGCGGTAACGCGACGACAAGTAGGTATTACCCAACCTCGTCGAATAGATCATCGGCTTCTGGATTCTGCATGAAGCCCCCTCCCTTGTCATCTAAAGCGTTCAGTATTCAGTGCTCAGTGTTCAGTGTTTTTTTCTATGCAGTTATCGATCTGAAGAGTCAAGCACCGTTTTCCGCTCTGTGCAGTAGCTTGCGTTCGCGTCCAGACTCTTCAGTCAAGTCGCGCTCTTCTTCAACCAAGAGATCCGCCGTCAGTCTGCTCAGCTCGCCCCCTTTCCTCGCCTTCAGCTCGTCCAGCGTGCCAGAGTCCGCGACTCGACCGCCTGAACCACTCCACCAGAGTTCGGTGTGTTCGGTGTGCAGAGGCGGATCTAGGAATTTTCGGCTAGGGGGGGGGGGGGGGGGGCCAACGAACCTATCCGGTAGAACCGGCCACAATTAGACCAAATGTAGCAGCATGTTCGTACATTTCGGGAACCAGGAATTTATTTCGCGAAGAGGGTGAAAAAAACTAGCCAAAATGCTACTATTATTTATTTGAATTTTCTGTGCTGCATGCACAGAAATGGCGCCGCAGGCAAAAATTTCAACTTTTGGCATCACGTACATTCTGAAAGTCATACAAATTTGTTACGCTTTGTACAAAATTAACTGCGCCGCAGGCGAAAATTTTGCTAATTCTACATCTCTCAAGGCCTTCTTCCAAAAAAGTTGACTGTAATGAGCGATTGTAATTAGCCAGCAGAGGCAGATCCAAAACTTTTTGGGAGGGAAAACCCTGTTGATATTTAGAGATGCTGGGTCATTTCGACGATGTTTTGGGCACCCAATCGGTCAATTATTGACAAGTAATACACAAAATCGGCGCCGCAGGCGAAACTTTTTTTTGCGATTTTCGACCACCTACTCGCATTTTTATGCGGAAAAGTAGGTTCGCTAAGCACGTTTCTTCTTCTACAGCACAGCCCTCCCTCTCCCTTGCCCTAGATTCTCGATTTTGGGAGCGAGAATTAGCCCCCCCCCCCTGGATCCGCCACTGTTGGCCAGGTTCGCTAAGAACTGAATGCACTCCCTGGCCCAAGGTTGACTTCGCCCAAGGGCGTGCATGCTCAGCTCAGCGCCGCAGGCAAAATTTTTCCGGTTAGGAAATCCTATATCTCGCCCCCAAAAGGAGTCCCTAGTCCAAGAGTGACCTGTACGCTCACTACAGTGCTGCAGGCAAAAATTTTGCGCGCATGGGTAGTGCGTTAAGCTAAAGGAAACAAATAAGACATCTGCTAGACCTCCCTGGTCTGCCTGCTCGCGCTTGGCATTCGCCCATCACCTGCTGCCACCCTTAGTCCCTCGCCTACAAGCTTACCATTCGCCCTCGCCTGCCACCCACCTTTCGCCCTTCGCCTACCCGCCTGCCCCACACGCAATCTGCCCAGCTATGGGGGCGATCGCCCCTTTCGCCCCCCTCTAGATTCGCCCTTGTCGGTGTGTAGTCCAAAGCAAAGTCCAAACGCTTCACTTTCGATGACGAGTATGTTGTCCGCTTGACTCATGTGGTACAGGCGGTAGGTGACCATAATCTTGCACTTGTCGGCCAGCAGACCCGAAGCCGACAGAACATTCTGGAAGATCGCCCGTCCCTCGACCGGGTCGATGTGCACCAATGGGGCGTCCAGCAGATAAATGTCTCTGTTCTGGTACACAGCTCGGGCAATACTGACTCGGTGGTTCAAGTCCATGCCCAAGCCTTCCTGAAATGGTCACTTTTGCGTCGAAAGTACGCAAAGAAATTCCTTACTTGGTCATTCAGTAGTGTCATTTCGCCCTCTGGGAGATACTCGAGCACTTTCGTCAGGCAGCAGGCTTCGATCACGCTGTCGAATCTTTGACGGTCCATTGGTTCACCAAACAAAATGTTGTCGCGAATTGTTTGCTTGAGAATCCATGGTTGCTGTGGAATGTACGCAACGGTGCCACTCACGCCGATGTACCCTTCATACTTCTGCATTTCTCCTGAATTCAAATAGATTCCAGTGTGGCATGGCCGCCTTTCAATGCACATGCACGTGAACTGACCAATAATTGCGGAAAGAATGCTTGATTTTCCAGAAGACAGCCGGCCAACTATCACTGTGAGAGTGTGCGGTGAGAAAGAGATGTTGATGTCTTCCAGCGTTGGCTTAAGACTAGTGCTGGAAGGTTGGCTCCAGCCAAGACTGGCATTATGAAACACCACCTTTGACTCTAGAACAATATGTTGAATTTATACAGGGCTGATCGTTGCGTCTTATTGCGTCTGCGGCGCCTGCAACATACTCCTGCTTGAATGATCGTCGTCGATTCCAGGGTCGTCCATTCTTTCAGCACCCATGAGAAAGACGTCCAATTTATTTTTTGACACTGTCATCTGAAAATGTCAAAAATTTTATTATGTTTTTTTGCAGTGCACTTTCACTCGCCTGTCTGAGCATGGCCCACACGTCCAACACTTGGGTCAGTGGCTTTCTGATAATGTGAAACAAAGTGATAGTGCCGAACGCTTTGTCAGGCGTGAGAACGTTGTTCTGCGGATCGACCAGCACATAGGCGGCAAATGCACACATGTTGACCTGCGGTGAAGACTCGCTTTGAGAACAAATGCGTCAATTCGGTGACGGAACTTACGAGAATGGGAGATGACAGCCACAACATGTTGTCAAAAGCGCGAAGCATGGCCATTTTAAAAATTTGTGAGGTTTCTCGCTCGCGCATGTCTTTCATCTAAATCGAATCAGTACCGTGTAGCGTCAACGACAACAAAAAGCGACAATAACCTTTAATTTTAGAAGCTTCAAGGCACTAGATTTTCAGCTCACCATGTTCTCAACACTTGGTTCCCAGGCATAGATCTTTACCGCTTTAATGCCAGTGAGGATGTCGTTCATGAACACTTCTCTTCGTTGCTTCATCTGCTGCAGCTGGCTCTAGAAATGGCTAGAACGTTCTGTTCTGTTGGTGCCTGAACTTTGACATGTACAGCATGTGAACCAACGTTTAGATCCTTCATCTTGATTGAATTCGCCCTGTGCATTGGTATCAGAGTCGCCAGCACAACAATGCCAACTACGGTGGCGATTGGACCGGTCAAGAGGCACAGGTACACTATAGAGATAAAAATCTACAACGAAAACTTTTATGGAAACCATAGCTAACGAGACGCAACGCGGTCTGCGTTAATGAGTCAGAAACACCGAGAGTGGGATCGCCCAAGCCAAGTGAATGTTGGGCAGAAATCGGGCGAAACGATCCGCCTCTTGAAGAATGGAACTGACTTGCTCGCGCCTGCTGTTCACATTTGGCGTTGGTCCCAGTTTTAACACCTGAAATACCATGTTGGTAATATGTTATACCTATAAGTTGAAAGTTTTGCGTGATTGCTGTGCAGAATTAGGAAGCTGCATACCTAATGTGCACGCCTAATTCAACTGAGAGAGATAAGTATTTTACGCATGGGGATCACAGTGTCTCTTTTATTGCAGCAGATGCCTGACTTACCTCAGCTTCACTTTCGATATTTGTTTTTCTCACCGATGCTTCAGTCATAACAGTTTCAGCGTGTAAAGTACGTGTAGTAAATGTGTAAATACTGTGTTGTGCAAGATATACTGAAATATACTGTTTGAGTCAAACAGAAAAAACTGTTGTTAAATACTGTTTGTGTTTGTATTTATGCACGCACCTTCTCAAAGATGGCATTCTGCAATCCACTGTGCACCTGCACACCGGCTTTCACCATGTAGTGTGTGTGCTGCACGCCGAAAAACGACGTTAGAAGTTGCATGGTGAGGTACAATGTAATACCAATAAAGACCCCAATCCAAGTAGGGTCGTTTTTGCGCGCGACGAACCAGATGAGCTGCCTAAACAAGCGATTCATTGTTCGAATAAAAGCGCAAAGAAAAGTCACTACATTCATGTAGGCATTTGGGTGTGCTTCTTACCCAATTAGATATGGCTTGGGAAAGTGTGACAGGTCAGTGAGCAACTTTAGAACTCCACCGCCCAAAATTTGAGGCCAGAGTGTTCTCAGGATAGGCACTCTAATCGAAGGCCCAATTCTTTCTCTTGATTTGCGCTGCATGAAGACTGGCGATGTGGATCCACTGTACGTATAGTTTTTATGTTCACGTCGAATTAGTGGAGTCTTGTCTAGGTGTCCGAGTTCAACGCTGCCCTCGCTTGAATAACTTACTAAAAATATTATAATTCTGCAGTAGATTGCGTGTCCACACATTTTATACAGCCAACCTGCGGTAAAATTCTTCCGCCATCCAATTTGCTCTCCAGGCCAGGCCCAGTGCTTGCGCCAACGCCTGACAACGTCCGCTGAGTGACACTGAAGTAGATTTTAGTCTTCATCTATTGATAGGAGGCATCTATCGACAAAAGCGGCTTGAGTGACTCGTTTGCCAGATCGCCAGCTAGCAGCTAGGCATACTGAATAATATTGTATTTTATTATCTACCTTGTAGTGGAGAAGCTGCCAAACTTCAGCAGTCTCAAGTGTTTTCTTCCTGATTGCTATCATCACTTCGTTAAACCACCACTTAATCAACTGGTTCAGAAAAGAGCAGCGCTGTTCTGTAGAGTGATCGGTCACCTCGAACTAAACGTAGAATTTGCATATTTTTAACGTGGGTTTCATGCGCAAACGCAGCGTTACAGTATACCGTGAGCATCTGGTGATCTGAATAGCAGCGAGCGACAGTGAGAGCCAGCGCGTTGACGTAATAAAACGAGTAGGTGGAGCACAAGAAGTAGCCCCTGCTCTTCAAATTGGTAACTGGTTCTCAGTCGGTACTGTAGCTGGTGTGCGGGCAAGTGTAGCGCTTCAACTAACCTCAAAGAGCACCTTTTCAATCCAGTACTTGAATTCGAACGCGCCGCAGAGTGTGAAGAAAAACTGCGTGCAGAAGAGTACGCCCGACGACATCAAGCCCACCCTCTGGCGGCAGACTTCCAGCACGAGCGTGTACGTCTGCAGTGGCTTGTGTGGCGACGGGGAGCATGGAATCGGAGGCGACTGCGGCGCTTCTTACCATGCACGCGAACATGATGATGCCCCAAAGGAGATGCTGCGCCGGATAGGCCAAGTCGACGTCGTCCCACGCGTTCAGAACGGCGCAGCTCACGACGAAGAAGTCGGTGGCCATCAGGAAAAGGAGCACCTTCAAAGACGGAGTGCGAACTATTTTTGCTGGAGGTTGCCTACCGAAATTTCAAAATGATTTATGGGCAAATGTACTCGCCTTTTTGGTCGTGGAGAGAAAGGTGGACCTGACGGGTTGGGGCTTGTGGAAGCGGAGGTCGATCCAGAGTAGGACCGAAGAGAGGAGCAGCACTAGGGCGGGAGTCCACACGAGCGTCGTGTGCAGGAAGCAGGGAGTCAGACTGGGCCAGCCCGTCGAGTTCCAGAACGACTCGTCCTGGACACACGTGCATACACCTGGTCCTCTACTCAATCAACTGCGCTTTTGTTCAAAGTTACTCAAAGTTACTCGGCCGGCCATGTCTGCCTACTACTACTCTCCTCAACATTCAACTGGCCCACAATAGCAGATGGAGAAGAAGCGCTTTTGGAATCTGAACTTAACTTGTGTTGTGTCGCGTTCAATATGTATATTCACCTGGGGGGGGGGGGGGTCACCAAAGTTGGGGGAATGATCCAAGGGTTTACCAAGGGTGAGGGAACGGACGATCTCCTCGTTTGATTTGAACGTAGTAAACACTTTAACAATGCAATTTTTACTCTGTACCCCAGTAGCATTTTGCCCGTTTGGTCCTGCTCTACTTTCCCAAGCTCTGAGCACATTTCCTTTGTCTAAAAACTGGCAAAATTTCGCCTGCGGCACTGTAGCCTACGCGTACGCGCACAACTCAACTGCAGAACTTTAGTTAGTGGGCGGAATACCTAGGCCCATCGCGCTGCCTGCAGCCTGAATAGGCAAGGCGGGTACATGTTAGGTCGCGTTGGGGCGCGCGGGTAGATTGAGACTACTCAAGAATCTAGTTGCCTACTCTAGTTGCCTACTCCTATTGCCTACATAGTTGCCTACTCCTATTATCGACATTTTGTGCATTTATGTATGTGTTAAGGGTGCTTCTCCACTTGAGCAAAAGCAGCAACAAAACCGCACCTCCACCATCAGAGCAGCATTCTGAGTGTTCTAGCACATTCTTAGCATTCTCTGTCTGTCATAGTGAATTACATTTAAGATACATATACCTTGATATGTCTGGTACCACTGTAAAAACATTTTATTAGGAAATTGCAAAATCTATCTCAACTAAACGGTTGATCCATGCTCCTGCAAAGTTCGCAACCCCTCATTCGACAATCACACCACCAAATGCATACCGCATATACCAAATGAATACCGCAAAGCAAAGCAAAGCATGTGTAAGCGGCCGAAGCCAAAGTCTAAGCTGCTTTTGAAAGACCAACCCAAAACGGAGTTTCGCACAACGTGGGTCCGCCTTCGGGAATGCGCAGCAACGAGATGTTGACCAGCATTTTCGCACGCACACACTACACCTGCAAGTAAATGAGCGTAGAAAAATTCGGCAGTCGACGCGCACTGGAACTGTGTAACGCAGCCGCCCTCCTCACGCCCCCACCCTCCCTCCATTCGCCGCGAACCGAACTGTCCGCCAGACGAATTGCACAGATCATATACGCCTCCTCAGCACAACAAGGCGACACTGAGTATCCGTTACACAACGCCGACGGGTGAGAGACAGACGAGGTCGCCACCGCAGGCCTCTATCGGAAAGGACTGCGTTAGCGCTCGTGCGCAATGAGACCTGAGAAAGAATGGTGAAAGCGCAAAGCACGAGTAAACGACGACGAGACTGTGCACGAGACTGTGCACGCCGAATGAATGCGAATCACTGACGCGCTTGTGGCTGTTTTGACTGAATCACCGAACTGCAGCCATCGAGGGTGCGCCACCGCTGTACCAATTCTCCTCTTCATTCATTCTTGTGTTTGTTGGCCATTATAATTTTCTCACTCGACTGTCGCCTGTCCTGTTCGTATGTACATACATATCTTCCGACATTTGAGCAACCATTCTACTCGACCGTAGCATTCTACAGTATACACGTATGCATCTACTATCTAACACGAGTCAACCAGCTTTGTGAACGTCCATTGCAAGCCCTTGTTGTCAGTCGGTAAACTTTCTGGAATTTCTAGTAACATACATACATACGTACATACATACATTCAGTGTAGTTGAGTTGAACCGAGCTTCATCGCGTGCAGGCCTGGTGGTTGGCGAGGAAATGTCCCTCTTTCTCTCGGCTGCTACTCTCGTAAATCCGTTATTGCGCGTCTCTAATGCGCCACTTTAAGCGGCATTCGTTTTGCCGGCCCGTCGGTCGGCCTGCCATTCGTTTCAGTGCTGAATCGTTGATTTCGGTCCCCCGCGAGAGAATGGTCAAGGAAGCTGCTGCGGAGCTGACAGCCCAAAACCGCCGGTTCTCGCGCACCTTTCTGCCGGAATACTTCATCGGTGAGTAAATACGCGTCCTAGAACTGTCTACGAGAAACACCAATTGACTGGCCGTCCACCCACACAAATGCAAAGTAGAAATGAATTATTTGTCGAAACTCGCGACTTGGCACTCTGGCGAAGTCGAGCGAGGAAATTGAGTTCGGAAGTGCGCTCGATTGCCTCTTGTTCTCAAAATTGGCTTCTTCCTCGGCCTGAGCGCTTTGCGGTTCCACTTGCGGAGAGAAGCGCACTCGGCTGCACAGAAGTCAACGGTGACGCGGTCGCAGGTCGATATCTGTCGTCCTTCACTGTCCGCGACGCCTCAAATTGTGCGTTGGGCAAACAAATTGAAAGTGGCCGGATGAGAGACGAGCTCGGAACCAACTCGTCTCAGAAATTTAATCGGAGTCCGTATGGTCCTCTTGCCGTCCGTATGTACATACAAGCACGCATTGTGCCTTCCGGGCGAAAAAGCTCAAATGCGCCAGCCGCTTCTCTCGGACCTGCGGCTGCTTTGGCAGCTGTTTTGCGTAATAAACTCGATGGAACGCCTCCAGAGAGATCGGGGACCGAGAGGCGCGACCGACTTTTCTCGAGCGCCACTCGTTCGGACAGTCGGGGGCCGAGCTCGCTTCGAGCAATGTTCTACGGGAATTATTCGAGCAACGTGCGGCTCATCCGCCCCGCCATGGCGCTCTAGTAAAGCGGCAGCTTTAGGAAGGCGTCTCGGTCAACAGTGGCGTCGCGGTGTTGCGTTGCTCATGGCGCCCCGATTATGGCGTCACCTAAAGGGTTGCCTCGTCGTCGCCGTCGTCCCGTTCGGTCGCTCTAAAAGCGCCAACGCCGAGCTCATCAATGCGCGTTAATGGCCGTTACACGCGACGATGGCTTCTCTAAGTCCGCGCGGCGCTCTTTCTCTCGTTCGGGTGCGCTGCCGCACTTCGACAGGGGCTCTCCTTGCAGCGCGCTCGGGCGAGGCGAGTCAGTCCATGATTAATTCATCAGACCAGGTGCCGCTCATCGACGAGAGGTAATCGCCGCCGTGGCCTGGAGGGATGCGCTCCGCCAGCGGTGCCGGCGAGCCGCTCACGCGGAAGACGTCGACCGTACAGCTGCTGTGCAGCTCGACGGCCGCCAGTAATCGTTGGCTCACGGTGTCCGTGCCCCGGGCGGCCGAGGCGCCACCGCGCCGGCGGACGAGCAGCGGCTACGAAATGGTCCACTCGACCAGCACGCCCGACATGTCGCCGCGTCGGCAGCCGCAGCGCACCGTCCGGCGCAAGTACACGACGCCCAGGGCGCGACGCCTCTCCCACGCCACCGTCGGACTCGTCATGGACCTTTACACGGGTCTCGTAGTCTTCGCTGACATCCATGCATTATGCACAGACAGTCACACGCGTCTCGCAAATAAAATGAGCCCGTGTGACGACGGGCAGATGTTCAGACGCGCAGCGGCGTCGGCGAGAGCGTCCAGCACCTCGCCTGAGTCGATCGGCGCTGTCGCTGGAGCGGCGGCCTTCGGACGGGGAGACGGCGACGTGCTCGCTCGTCCCCTTGACGGAGCGGGGCGCGACGACGCGAGTCGACGCGGACGAGGAGACGACGACCAATACCACTCCACCCTTCAACAAGTACGGCTTCAGTCTCTCGGACGAGAAGACCGCGCGCCGGCGCTACACCAAGCGCCAGAGGTGGGTCGACGTCCGACTCAAGGTGAGTGTACGACGACAATAATTGTTTGCCTAGACTATGCTCTCTTGATCTCGAAAGCAGGTCTGCGACTTGACGACCGCCGTTGCACTGTTCGGCTTGGCGCTCGGGGTGATCGTGAGCGAGCAGGCTGCGTACGATGGACGACAGGTGCTATCATCGTTGTCATCAGCGTTACGCCTGACAACAGAACGTTGTTTCAGGAATCGACTGTGTCGACAATTGTAAAAGTGGTCATTTTGGTGTCCACTTTTTTGCTCCTATTCCTGCTGCTCGTGTATCAGGCAATTGAAGTCCAGGTGAGTGAAGATCCATCCAATCAATATTCCTGGAAGTTCCGCAAAGTGTTGAGCATCCCATTCCCATTCACAAATTGACCGCACGCTGTAGCAAAAAACCAAGCAATTCAGCGTCGGTTCGACACATACATACACACTAGAAAGTAATGTATGTATGTGTGAATAATTGTTTTTGCCTCGGGTGAACAAACTCACTTTGAAGAAACCACTGCTGCTTTCAGCTGCTCCTGCATTCAATCATGTGTTTGATATGTACGTAGTATAGACTTAGTCGGAAATGCCAAGGGAAATGATGTTTCAAGACAGAAAATGCAGGTAGCAGCACCAAGAGTAAGTTTGCTTATACTTTTTAATAACATTAGTATTACACATTCTTGATGACAAAAATACTAATATTGCGCACGGGAAGAGTACCTAGGTAATTAGATCGGTGCTATATCTAAAACGAGGAATGTTTGAGCACGGCTGTGCGCGCAGATTTCGGTGGAGGAATCGGGTCACGCGGACTGGCTGGTCGGCTGCACGCCCGAGCGTATAGTGCAGCTGATCGTCGAGACGCTCGTCTGCGCGCTCTGTCCCTTGCCCGGTAAGCTGCTCCGCGAAGACTGGACAGCGTGTAACCTCGACGCGCCACAGGCATGGGCTGGGTGTCCGTGGCCAGCTGGGGGGCGCCGCTCGCCTGCGCAACGCCGGCCCAGAATGTGACATCGTCGTGCGAGCTGGCGCGCACTGAAATGCCGGCGAGCGCGCTGCTCTGTCTGCCCATGTTCCTGCGCCTCTACCTGCCCTGCCGACTGCTCGTGCTCCACAGCAATCAGTTCCAGGTGGCGTCCCCTGCTTTCGGCGTCGGACGAACAGCCAGCGGTGGCGTTCAGAACCCCGGCACGAGGACGATAGCGTCCCTGAACCAGGTCAACATGAGCTTTCCGTTCGTCGTCAAGACCAAGCTGAACAAGCGACCACTGACGACGCTCGCCGTCTCCGCCGTCTGCTTCTGGACGTGTGTCACCTGGATGCTCACGCAGTGCGAGCGGTCAGCGATTCACGGTCCTGCCGTCACGCACGCGACCAGACGCAGCTTTGCAGCTACTCCGAGCCTCACCACATGCCCCTGTACGCGTACACGCTGGCCGACTACTTCTGGTTCGTGATCGTCACCTTCTTCTCCATCGGCTACGGGGACATCACGCCGCGCACTCTCTGGGGACGCGTGCTCGCCGTCGCCACCGGCCTTACGGTAGCGTGCGTCATTTGTGCATTCGGTGTACGTGCTGATTGCCGAGCAGTTAGTCGTGCAGGGCGCCGTCGTCTCTGCCATCCTGATCGCAGTGCTGGCGCGCTTTCTGCGACTGACGCTCGCAGAGGAGCGCGTCAACCGCCTCGTCACAGAGAACGCGCTCACGCGCTCCTACAAGGACAGCGCCGCCTCCGTGCTACAGGTACCCGTGCCCGTGGCTCGACCAGTTAATGACACAGTGCGCGCTCGTGAAATTATTCTAGCACAAGTGGCTTATTCACCGCTACGCCAAACGGGTACACGCTCGACCCATGGACATCTCCAAGCTTCGATATCACCAGAGGATGCTTTGTCAAGCCATAAACAAGTTTGTCAATATTACCGTATTAGCGTAAGTACTATCAATGTAAGTACGTATACAGTAGCTATCCGTAATTCGAACGGCACAGAGCATGAAAATTGCCAATTGCAGGTTCCGCTGCGTGCGGTGGCGACACCGTATGCTAGCCGAGAAGAACGACAGCGTACTGACCATTTCCAAAGTGAGTTGAGTACCTATCTACCGCTC
>JASAMY010000667.1:0-14086 GCA_030248085.1 Paralinhomoeus sp. GSCO2_6 | reverse complement strand
TGCCAACTTCATTGTCTGCATATGCGAGACGTGGCTGATACGCCACCTTCCCCTCCGCGCTCCTAGAGAACCAGTCCTCCCATACCACCTACAGAGTTGACCGTTCCGGCCGTCTGAGGCGGGGGTGTCTCATTCTAGTTCCTAAAAGCATTCGTTCTGCTGTCTCTATCCCAGCTCAATCCCACCCACAGTTCCGAAGCACTGTCTGTCGATCTCTATCTAAAGAATACCCGCTTGCGCATTACTAACGTGTATCGACCACCGTCGTCCAACGAGCTCAGCCCCTCTCATCTCGTACCTGACCAATGCGCTCTCTGTCGACCGCCCCTATACTCCTAGTGGGAGACTTCAAAATGTTTTTGAAGTGGTTCCACATACTAACAGCGTTTGTACATGCTGCGAATAGAGCCACCCAATCTACATTGAATAAGTATTCGTTCATAGCTGTGTAATTCCCATTCACATACTTACGGTAATTGCTCACTGGTTTATTCGTGTCCAGGGATTCAATAGTTTGAAAAGTGACAGCTAGGTGGTCCGATGATAAACAAGGGGGTTCTACAGTCACAGAGTGTATAAAGTGCGGTTGGTTAGACAGCACGAGGTCAAGAATGTTGTTCCCCCGCGTTGGTCGGTCAACGTGTTGTTCTAACCCAGTTGAGAGGAAATATTGGAAAACTAGTTTTTCAGCGGTGCGTGCATCTGATCTTTGCGTGAGGTTGGTCCAGTCCACGCTAGGCAAATTGAAGTCTCCCACTAGGATAGAGGGGTGGTTGACAGAGAGCGCATTGGTCAGGTACGAGATGAGAGGGGCTGAGTCGTTGGACGACGGTGGTCGATACACGTTAGTAATGCGCAAGCGGGTATTCTTTAGATAGAGATCGACAGACAGTGCTTCGAACTGTGGGTGGGATTGGGCTGGGATAGAGACAGCAGAACGAATGCTTTTAGGAACTAGAATGAGACACCCCCCGCCTAGACGGCCGGAACGGTCAACTCTGTAGGTGGTATGGGAGGACTGGTTCTCTAGGAGCGCGGAGGGGAAGGTGGCGTCTAGCCACGTCTCGCATATGCAGACAATGAAGTTGGCAAGCGCTGTGCGGAGATACGCATGTAATAGATCCAGTTTCTGTCCATGCCTAAGAGACTGTGCGTTCAATAGATAAAAGCACAGGGGCGAGCTGGGGCCTGGCATTGGGCAAGGGGGAGAAGCCGCTTGGTGAGATGACGCGACAGACACGCGACTAAAGGCTGATTCACAATTAACGGTCTTCCCATCGGTCTCGGTCTCGGTCTCGGTCTCGGTCTCGGTCTCGGTCTTCGCATCGGTCTCGGTCTCGGTCTCGGACTTTTTGACCCATGCCAAATTGACGACGCGTTGCCTCCGGTCTTTCAATGATCTTCGGTTAAATGCGCGCCTGTCAGCGTATTAAAGAGCGTACTGTGGCCCTTGTTTTCGACCTGTTTCATTTTTTATGCAACTTCCGTAGGAAACAAAAAAAGCACACGCAGTAGACGACGGGAACGCACTACCACCAGACAAACAGACAGACATTGTGCGGCAGACGCGGACCGCCCCCAGCGCTTCTGGCCGCCGCCAGGGGCGCGGACGCCGCTACAGGAGCTGTCGTCAGCGCCGCCGTCGACACCGTTGCCGCTGCTGCCGACGCTTTCGCTGACGCTGCCGCTTTTGCCGACGCTTACAGAAAATGTAGGACAATGCCGTCGAGCCCGTCCACCTTGACGTATGCAATGGCGGCGCAGATTTTCCCGCCGCCGTGTCTTTAGAGACGTGCAGCCATGCCGCCGCCGTTTTTTTTTTGGATTTTTGGTATAATAGCAGTCGTCAATTATCCAAGGAGACGGCGCCGCCTCCACCTGTTGCATACGACGCATCGTAAACTCTTCCGTGTTTTCAATTTCGGCTAATTTCCTAGTCGCTTTACCCTTATGCGAATACCGACAAATTCTTTGGCGGTGACGGCTATAGTAAAGCGTGACTACGGTAGCGCGCGCGTTCAACACGAGACCGCTGAAGACCGATGAAGACCGGAGCAAATGTTCAAAGTTCCCAACATCGTCGGTCTCGGTCTCGGTCTCGGTCTTCGCATCGGTCTTCGCTGTTTGGCATGGGAAGACCGAGACCGAGACCGAGACCGAGACCGAGACCGATGGGAAGACCGTTAATTGTGAATCAGCCTTAAGATCGATTTGGGGATGGGTAACTGGAACAGACTGGGAAGGGACAGTGGCTATGAGCGATGGGTCGCGTGCATTAATCGCGTTGGAACCTACATGTACCTGCGTCGCACGATCGCACCTACCTAACGCAGCGCTCCTAGGCCTACTGGAACCTACTGCGGCTGGGCAGAGGCCGTACTCGCGAGCAGTGATGGTAGCGACACCACTAACGGCAGGACTGACATGCAGATTCAGTTTAACTGCTGCCGAGCGGGCATGCGCGAGCGTAGCTGGTCGCGGTCGGCGCGCAACATAATCTCACCTCTGAAGATGACGACGTCCTCGCCATTCTGGATTCTCCGGTGGCGCTCCTTGTTCAGCAGCGCGTTCTGCTGCAGCTCCAGCGGCGTCAGGTCTGGCCGAACGTAGAATGGCAGTTGCGTCTGGCCAGCCTGCAGGCGATCCGCCAGCAGGGGCCGCAGGCCGACCAGGAAGCGCCGGCGAGCGTCCATGTCGTTGAAGGCGATCTTGACGATGCGCGGACGGTTGTTGCGCGACTGGCCGTGGCGGAAGACGCGCTCGATGCTCGTGGGCGCGATATGCAGGTCCGCAGCCAGCCGCGCCACAGCCTGCTGATCCGAGTCGACGGGGCCGGAGGCGAGGCCAGGCTGCGGTTCGGGCAGGCCCACGATCACCAGATTCGTCTTCTTCTTCTCCTTCTGCTGGTGGTGCTCAACCGCCTTCGCGACGGCGTCGGCGAAGGGCGGCGTGCAGAGCCAGTTGGGAGGCGCACCGTAGGGTCGCTGTTGCAGTCGAGGATCGTGCTGGCTCGAGCCGTCGGCCTCCGTTGTGGCGGCGGGGGCAGGTCGCGCCTCGAGCTCGGCGACGCGGCAGCGCAAGGCCTCGATGTGTTCCTTGGCCTGCTGCAGTTCCAGGACCAAGGCGGCGACAGCGTGCTCGACCGTCTCCGAGACGGCCGCCTTGATCGTCGCGCAGATGTGCTCGTCTTGGGCGGCAAATTTGGCCGTGATCATGTCCTTGATGTCGTCCAGGTCGGCCGAAGACTGCGCTTTGTTCTTGCAGACGCAGCGTCCCTTGCTTCGACCGCACGTGCACAGAGTGGGGGTAGTCATTCCTATCAGCACGTACGATCTCTTATGACTTTTTTCTCTCTGGAAGACAGAGCGAGAGAGAGTGAGACAGAGCGAGAGAGAGTGATAATAATATAATAATATTATATTTATAATGTTTATAATAATATTACTGTGCAACTGATTTTGGCCTTGCCGAATTTTCTTGAAGAATGGCGTATTCGGGGAAACCTAAGCTCAGTGAACCAGTGAACCAGTGAACCAGTGAACCGAGAGAAACGCACCATAATATTTTAAATGCGTTGACTCTCGTTGCTCAACCGTTAAATACAAAAACAACGCGTTCAGATGGCGCCAGAAAACAACAAATGGCGCGCTTCAGCGCCACAGAGCCAAGGGCAGAGAAGACCTCGTCCACGGTGTTACGCACCCTCGCCATCGGCCCCTCCGCCTCGTCGCGCCACCGATACGCCAACTAAAGGAGCAACGGAGAGGAGCGCCCGTGTAGATGGACACACTGCGAGTCGGCGCGATCCGAACCGTCTTGAGTCCGTTGAGCACGACGCCGCACTCCTCGACGATGCCGACGCGGATCCGACTGATCAGCGCGATGCGCGCCAGCTGCGGCGCATTGTAGAAGAGCGCCGTGAAGTTGTCCAGCGCCCACGGCTCGGGATACGCTAAAGGGGTTGGGCAGGGACAGTCGTGCGCAACTGCTACAGCCACGAAAGGAGAAGGGAGGAGGGGCGGGGAATGGGCTGCTGACTAGTGGTCTCCTCGACGAGTTGGAAGAGCTGGCTCTCGGTCCACTGGAAGTCGTAGGAGCGCCGGTTGGCCGTGGGCACTGGAGAGGCGGGCGAGCGACTCGAGCGCCCTGCTCAGCGGCTGCACGCGTCGACAGAAGTCACCGGGAAGTCGCATACGCTCTTCCAGTCGATCGACGCTGCAATCAGCCGAGTGCACGCATGCACAACGGGGCGTTGCCGAGGAGAGTGGGAGGTGCGCCGCACTCACGATTCTGGCGAACGAAGACGGCCGCGTTGCGCGGTCCGCTCGCCGGGGAGGGCATGCGGACCTGTCGGCCGGCCAGTACGGGCGCGTAGAGTACGTAGAGGAGGCGACCGCGGCGCTCGGCGGCGGGCTGGCAGTCGAGCAGCTTCGTCAGCCAGAAGGGCCCGTCCCGAGCGTCCTTGAAGCGGTGGTCGAGAAAGACGAGTCGGCAGAACTGCCGCACCGCGAACGCGTTCTCCGCTTCCGCCGAACGCCGCTCGGCCGAGGGGAGGCGCTCTTCTGAGGCACCGAAAGGACGCGCGCGCGTCAGGGTCACGCGCGCAGCAGAGCTGCCACTCCTGCCGGCTGATGTGCTGCTTGAGGCGCGCCCCCCTTGTTCGTCACGGCCGAGCAGCGCAGCCGGTAGTAGTCGAGCAGGGAGGGAATGCTGCCGAAGCGCCGGCCCCTGAACAGTCGCCAACCCTCCTTCTCCGTCGCCTTGTCGGCCGGTAGTCGAGTGATGAGGATGTGCTCGATGTGCGCGGGGCCCAGGACGCTGATGACGTAGCGCTTCTCGGCCTTGTGCTCCGACTCGCGCACCAGGAAGTCGCCCTGCGTCTGCAGCAGCAGCTCCATGTCCTGGCGAGGCATCAGTCCGTGGTAGTACGGCATCGTCTCCATGTTCTCGAATTCGCTCCGTGGTCCTCTGGCCGTGCCCGGTGGCGAACCCGCCCGCCGCGGAGCCGAGGTGCCGGTGAAGTGCAAAATAATGGGGGTGCAAAATAAAGGGGTTCCCCCATTATTTCGCAAAAACATCATTGCAAAATAAAGGGGGTCACTGCAGAATAATGGGGGTCATTGCAAAATAAAGGGGTGTGAATTTCAGTCAAACGATATTATTCTGATATTATTCCCAGTGGATACTTAGCAACAAATCCAACGCATTGAGCCACATCAACACACAAACAACACACCACAGCGCTGTAGTCGCTTGTGCAACTTACAATCATAGCGCAACAGAAAAAAAAACTCAGAGGTACTACATGCAGAGGTAGGATGCAGGATGCAGCAATTAGAATGAAGTGCCTGGGAAGAGATATGCACCACGGTTCGTATTCCATCATTAACTGTGCGGAAGTGAAATTCGCGGCCCGTGTTGTGTGGATGCGCAGTCCATGCAACGCACTGTTGAAATGCGTGGGCCAGTCGCTCGGATCCTCGCGAAGCTTTACTCGGTATGATTTAATCATGTCTGTGGTCACCTGCCAAACTTGCTATCGATAAACAGTGCATGCACTGGTTGTCTTCAGTGGCACTGCATGACACCTGGCCACGCGCAACGGCAAACAAAAACAATTTAACTGGACCTCTTTTTTAGGACCCCTTTATTTTTCAACGACCCCCATTACTTTGCAGTGACCCCCCTTATTTTGCAGTGGTCCTTTGCAAAATAATGGGGACCCCCTTTATTTTTCACCCCCATTATTTTGCACGACACCGGCGCCGCCGCTCTTGGCCCGCCGCTCAAGGACACCCACGCCCGCACGCTCACACGCGCGCACGCTCGCACAAATGCACAAGCGCGCACGCACGTGCACGCGCACAGGCACGCGCACACGGGCACGCTCGCACGAACCCGAACCTAAATCCTGAGTCTAAGCCTATTAGCCTAACTAAGCCTATTGTGTGTGATCGCGTTGTTAGTATTTTACGGTTAAGCACTGAGCGTCAACGCATTTAAAATATTATGGTGTGTTTCTCTCGGTTCACTGGTTCACTGGTTCACTGGTTCACTGAGCTTAGGTTTCCCCGTATTCGGCTGGTCTGGCAGCCATCATTTGGAATTATTATTCAAATCACAAATTTGGAGCAAAAAAAATCGCATGTGGGAGGTGTTCGAGCAGAAAGTTTTTGATGGGCACCCGTCCTTTGACAGTCTGCAGTCTCTGAAAGTGCGGCTGCAAGAAGTTTGGGACAGCATTGACGACGGGTGGATTCGCAGTGTGATTCTTGACCGAAAGAACGGTTTTCGAGCTCGTCTGAGGGCGGTTGTGTCGCAGAACGGCGCTCAAATCGAGCACATGTTTAGAAAGATTTGAAGATGGCGGTTTGATGTGTGTGTAGCGGTTGTGGGGTTGGGTTTTGTGTTTGTTGTGTTGGGGTGTGGTTTTTTTTTTGTTTT
Organism: Paralinhomoeus sp. GSCO2_6; assembly: GCA_030248085.1. Lineage (NCBI taxonomy): Eukaryota > Metazoa > Nematoda > Chromadorea > Monhysterida > Linhomoeidae > Paralinhomoeus > Paralinhomoeus sp. GSCO2_6. The sequence continues at coordinate 7,642 of JASAMY010000667.1, read as the reverse complement.
TTGTGAGTTGGTTGTTTTGTGTGTTTTTTTGGTTTGTTTTGGTTTGTGTGTTTTGGGGAGGTTGTTTTTGGATTGGTTGGATTGTGTTTATGGATTTTTTTTAGTAGGAGTGTGGTTGTGGTTGTGTTTAAGGGGAAAATGTTTTGAATGTAGTTGGGTTTGAGTTGGGAGTTTTAGGTGGATTGGTTTGGTTTTGTAGTTTTGGTGGTGTGTTGTGTTTATTGTGTGGATTAGATTGATGTATAGATGTTGATAGTTTGATTGAGTTGATAAGTAGTGTTGTGATATTGTGTATGGTTGGTATTGGTGTAGTGGTTGGGGTTAAGTTGTTTTGATAGGGAGTTGGTAGTGGAGTTAGGTAGGTGTAGGTTTTTTTTTTTGATGTGTTGAGTTTAGTTTGTTGGGATGTGGTGTATTTAGATTGTTTTAGAGATGGAGTGATTGAATTATTATATGGTGAGAATGTTTTTTATGTTAGTTTTGGTATAATAGGAAGATAAGTGTAGGAGGAGTATTAGGTAGATATGGTGTGGGGTTGTTTAGATTTGTTATGATGGATAGTGGTGTGGTTAGAGTTGATATATGTTCTAGAGATTGGGTGTTAGAGTGTTATTTGGGTTGTTAGAAGGTTTGAATATGTTGTGTTGGATGGTATGGTGGTGGAGTGGAGTTAGGAGATTGAATATTGTAGTGTATATGATGAGAGAGAGGTTGGTTTTTTGAGTGGGGGTAATAAGTATATAAATAATAATATTATAATTGAGATTTTTAATAGAGAAGGAGAGGGGGATATTATTGTAAAAAAGAATATGAGGTTTCTATAGGGTATTGTGTGGAATGTGTGGGAAGGGGTATAACTATTTAATTAAATAATTAAGGAATTATTCTAATGGTTAGGTTATAGATTGTTGGTGTTAGATGTTGGCGGGATACGTAAGTTGGGGGGTTGTTTTATTTGCTACTGTGGTATTGTATTGTGAAATGTGTAATGATTGTCGCTGTGCTTGTGTGCTTGTAATGTTGTAACGTGCTTCGAGAATAAAAAAAAAGATGAAGAAGTTTGGTAAAATGCGCATTTTGCATCGGTTTGAATCTGTGTCTGGGGATGGGGGGGGAGGGGAGGATGGGGGGGGGGGGGGGGGGGGGGGGGGGGGGGGTATCGCATGGTATTTTCTGATCCGCACTACAGCAAGCCTTAACAGAAGGAGCTGAAATTTGGCGTTTGAGGTAGAATTGGGGGTGCCTTTCAGCTTGCAAAATTTTAGCCGGATCCGTCCCCGATCGGCCGAGATAGAGGGGGGTACTTTTTTTTTTGGCCCATTTTCATGTGGTCCGTCACTTCGAAAATTGGGTGTTTTGGGGAAAACGGGCATAAAACGGGCAAGGGTGGAGGAATCGAAATAAAATTTGGAGGGCATGTGCAGATCCTACTTGGCTATATGCACACAAAATTTCAGCCCGATCCGTTACCGTTTGGCCTAGTTATGGAAAATGCAAAAGGGTACTTTTTTTTTGGCCCACCCTGTATGTAATCGACAGTGCTGATTACGAATTTCACATCCGTTTTCCAGTGCGACACCGTAATCGCGAGACATGGCACGTTGAATATGCAAATTGCGTTTGATCGAATTTGAGAATTTTGCATCAAATCTGCTTGGGATGTATGTAATCGACCACGCTGATCACGAATATCACATCCGTTTGTCACTGCGATACCGTAATCACGAGATACAGCACATTTGAAGTTGATACAGTACAATACAATACAATTGACTGGATTGTGTTGGATAGATTGTGTTGAAATATGGTTTGCACCTACCTTGGCATTTGGTTGCTTATATGACCTTGATTTATTATTTTCTTGCATACAGATGTTGCCGATTTAGTTTTAAGCAACCCATCATCCAAAAAAAACCTACTGTCATCGGGCTTGTGGGGGGCATTATTTCGGTGTGTCTCTTATGACGCTCGTAACGCTGTCCTTTTTTGCCGCTGATTGTACCTAAAGGGGGCAGACATATAAACAAGTATTTTTACCATAGAATTCTATAGAAACGCAATCACGGAATTTAGCAAAGCTCCCCTCTTAAACTACTACCCTGACACACGTTCGAATTGGGCAGCACTGTGCAATAGTAGTTGGTCGTTTACATACTTGGTGGTAGCACGCCACAGTCTCCTTTGGACCATTCTAATCCCTTTTGATATAAGCAGTTTTGTGTTAATGCAAAAGGCTAAAAACGGTATATGTGCAGTATTCGAATTAGAAGCGAAACATTCCGTAACAAAGCGAAACAACCGTGTCAAACATCTCAATTCGTGTTTTTACGAAGTGTATTTATTTGGATCGTTCAATATCTTGCCGCCAAAGACTTGTACGTAGACGTTGCTGCCAATATTCAATGCGCGGATGAGCATCAAGGCGAAGGTAGATGCCGAGAAGTTCGAGAAGGGAAGCCACCGCCAGCGGTGCAGCTGCGGAACACGTTCATTGGACGGAGCTCGGCGTCGTCGCGTCAGCCGGGGTCGACAGCGCCAAAAAGGCAGGCAGGGCGCATCGACGTCGTACCTGTCGACGGGCGCTGACGCACACAACGACGCTGCGCAACTTTCGGGTTTGTCGTTGGGTTTGCCATCCGGCACGTCGCTGTACTTCGGACTGTCCGTCTTGCTGGCGGCGCCGACGGAGACGCCACTGAACCGACTGATGAGCGGCGCGGACGAGCACCAGTCCACGTCGTCCGCGGCAAGCGGCGGCCTCTACTCCACGTTGTCATCCACAAAACGGTGCCCATTAACCGAGGCTAAGTCCGCACCCTCTTCAAGTCCAAAGAATCTCTCGCCTTTGATGACTTTCTATCAGCTCCACCATCGACCTCATTCAAGCTCCCGCACAGCACCTCCAGTTTGGCGCAGCTTGGTTTTGTTTGCTGTTATACGCACAAGGCACTGTTGGTGTTTGGCTGCACTGACAGTCACATGAGCATGTCACGATTTCAAGTTTCAAGTGGCTCTCTGGCTGCTTGCTATGCTACGCATAATCGACGATGATCCGCATTGCAGAAAATTGCTTTTGTAGTGCACGCTGGGATCGTGCAAAATAAAATGGCATGCGGTGAAAGGGTTCATTGTGTCGTCGTAGGCTTTTGGATTCCTGGTCTATTGTGGAAAATTCGAATACTGCACAAAACGCATTCGAATACTGCCTATACACCGCTAAAAACGGCTAAAAACAATTTGTCGCGTCCGTTGCGTCCGTTTTCGTCCGTGCTCCGTGTCCGTTGATTATTTCCTTAATTTTAGGCTTTGCTTAGGCTTAGTCCAGACTTTGCTTAGGCTTAGGCTTATGCTTAGGCTTAGGCTTAGGCTTAGGCTTCGCTTAGGCTTCGGGCGCATGGACGCACAGACGGAACTGACGCAACAATTGTGTTTTGCCCTAAAAACAATTGTTTCAGCTGTTGTGTCTGTGCGTCCAATGATAATTTCCTTAATTTTAGGCTTTGCTGAGGCTTAGTCCAGACTTTGCTTAGGCTGAGGCATTATGTTTAGGCTTAGGCTTTGCTTAGGCTTAGGCTTCGCTTAGGTTTTGGACGCATGGACGCAATGGACATAACAATTGTGTTTTGCCATTGCAAAATGCTGGAATCAGAAGGCACACTGCAAACAGAGTGGGTGTTTTAAAACAGAGAGCACTTCTTTGGCATTCATGCAAATGCATTGGTTGACATGTATTGGTTTTGGTTGACATGCATTCCAACACTTTGCAGTTTCATCATTGCTGTGATTCATCATTGTACAACTGAGTAATCTCAACATTATTTTATTTCATGAGACAAATTGATGTTGAACCACTTTGGAGCACTTTGCAAGCAGGAGTCCTGAGTTGAAGCGGCTAGTTTATTTTTAATAGCTGAATCGCACACACTTCGGGCGCAGTGGTATATTGTAAGTACTGCAAATACTGAAAGAACAGTCTTAGGCAGTTGCTGCACGGTGGCGAGGGATGTGAAATGATGGGGTCACGCCGGCGGCCGGTGCATAATAAGTCGTATTCAGATCCAGATTCAGGCTTAGCGACGCCGCCCCCTTAGTCCCACCACTAGTAACCGATGCTAATTGACAAGTGCACCTGCGCACTGCCCAGCATCTCGCGTCAAAGCCCAGACTACCTACCGTAAATCCTCCGAGGAATAATGTTCTTCCCAGGGCACCATGGGTTCAATTCTCACCACTACAACTGTTGCGTTTTCGCATGGTGTTTGCATTTCGTGACTTAAAAAGTGAAAACATCTAATGCGAATTGAAAGATGCTAAGTACATTATTAGAGTGTGGTACATAAATGGTACATACCACAACTGAAATTCCTTTTCTGTATAAGGCTCTAATCAAAAGTCAAAACATTCGTTGACGCGTTGAGAAATTACGGTTGCCTTGCCGTTGTTAGCTGTTTTCCCCGGTTTGGAACATTGATCTATAGTCGAGCAAAACAAGACACGGTATAGGCTTCTGCTCAAAGGCGCGCGCAAGGATTAAAAGCCGAAGTCGAAGTCGAGAGAGAGGGAGGTCGACACGCCGCCCCCACGCTGCATTCCCAGCGCTGGCCTGCCTGTCTTTTGCGTGCGCCAGAACGGAATCCGTTCCGCTGGCGTTCCACACCCGAAAAAGAACCCCCATCTGTCGCCCGTACTGTATGTACACGCCAATAGTAACCAGCAGTACTGTGGTTTCTTGTCACCACAACCTTTCGGCTGCTCAGTGCTCCTAAGAGACGGGGCACTGCTCAATATTTTGGCACGCCTTCCACTCGCTGAATCACTCAAAATGTCGGTGCCGAGACAGTCTTGGGGAAATATACCATTAAAAACCCTATAATTAGCCCCCGCCCCCCTATAATAATACACACTCCCAAGAGACCACTTAGATTTAATAAGCCCCCCCATAATTACGCCCCCCTCCCTCAAATGAACCATCGTCTAAAAGGCACATGTTTCCATGTCTGGGTGTATGTATGGTCGCGTATGTGTATGTATGTACGCGTATGTGCATGTGAGACTGTGTGAGAGTGTAGATCCGAGTGTACCAACGTGTGTGCACAGCGCCTTTTTCCCTTAAAAATTGTCTCACCGCGCTTTTTTGCCCTACACATCTTCCCACTCATCGACAATTCCAGTTTATAAGCCCCCCTTATGATCAGCCGCCCCCCCTATCAAGGTATTGACCCTCCCTAGAGCTCCAACCAAAGAATTAGCCCCGGGGGCTGGTTATCAGGCTTTACGGTTACATATCTGTATGTACTGCTGATGAGATATTTGCTGTGAACAGATTGGTGCTCTGTGCTTGTTCGTATAGAAGACGTCACACTGAAATTCCTCGACAAACAAACGTGGATCGCAGCAGAGTCGAGCTGCTTGTCGCAATCAAGACTTTCGAATTAGAAAGACAGAGGTCAATGCACCTACATTGCAGGTGAATATTCGACAAACGAGACGCCGCAGCAGCACAGACAGTGAAGGGACTGATTGATCGCTTGAGAGCCAGCGACGGATGGTAGTGGAGCCAGCCCTCCAGGATCGGGCTGACTGGGCCCTCATTTCTCACTAGCAGCTGTCAATGCAATGATGTGTGGCCGAGAGAGAGAGAGAGGACCCGCGATCACAGAAGCGGCCCACACACACACACACAAAAGAACACAGGTTCGCACAGCGCAGATGGATCGACCTTACACCTCAGTTGTTAGGGGGTCTTGATTGGCGCCACCGACCCATTGTTGGCATTGGGCACTATGGTGAACAACTGGCGGCCGGGATCGTTGCTGGAGACTTTCGGATGCGTGGAACTGTTTTGCTGCTGGTTCTTGCCTATTATTGGCAGCTTGGACGAGAGCACGACCCGCCACTACAGCATAGGCCGCCCGCGTTTTGGAGGACATGGGCAAAATGAAGTAGGGGTTCATACAAGTATACGCCGCATAAACGATTTGCCGCCTGAAGAGAACTATAACGTATATGCGACCAATACCAACCTCCAGAGCAGAGAGGCACGCACGCACGCACGCACGCACGCACGCACGCACGCACGCACGCACGCACGCACGCACGCACGCACGCACGCACGCACACACGCACGCACGCGCGCACGCTGGCACGCACGCGCGCGCGCACGCACGCACGCACGCACGCGCGCACGCACGCACACACGCACGCACGCACGCACGCACGAAAGGTCCACAAGCATCGCCTGGGTGGTGTCCTCTTGCCAGCTGGCCACTGGGGCACCCATTAGGATCGCTGCAACACAGATCAGTTGCAGCAATGCAGTTAGTGCTCCACAAACCGCTAGTTTTGCCTAGTATTCAACGCAAGATTTGAGTTTTCCTTCGCCTAAATGCCCCCAAGCTCTGCAATCCCCACCTCGACCATAAGTGCCCCCGACATGCCAGATCCGCGTCGGCAGAACAGGGACAAAAAAGCGACCGAATAGCTAACGGTGCAGACAAGATTGGACGCAAGAAGTATCGCGACGCCGTAAAGGTTAGCGATGTACTGAATGGGAAATGCACACATTTCGCACATGCCATGCACATGTACCTACAATACAACTGTGCGCATGTCCACTGTGGGAAATCAATAATGTTTGTTGCTCGCTGCGTGAAATAGATTGAGTTGCGTTTACTGCGTGCGTGCGTGCGCGCGTGCGTGCGCGCGTGCCGGTGCGTGCGTGCGCGCGCGGGTGCGTGCGTGCGTTCACTGCGTGCGCACGCGTGCGTGCGTGCGCATGTGTGCGTGCGTGCGTGCGTGCGTGCGTGCGTGCGTGCGTGCGTGCGTGCGTGCGTGCGTGCGTGCGTGCGTGCGTGCGTGCGTGCGTGCGTGCGTGCGTGCGTGCGTGCGTGCGTGCGTGCGTGCGTGCGTGTTATACGTGAACGCCGTGACCCTGAAGTCGGCGTAGTAGCTCTGACTGGTCTCGTTCCATTTGATCAACTCCAATCCCACAGCGATTGAAACGTAGAACGTATAGCACAATAACCGCGACTACGACAGCCAGCCAGATGCCGCGCTTGCCGAACACCTGAAACGCAATTCTCTGTGTACTACTGTATTTCAATGTCATACTGTAGTACTCTAAATGAACAGTTGGGTGTGAGGGCTTGGGCTTTGGGTGGCTAAAAATTGGAGGGTTCACAAAGAGCAGACGGCTGGCGCACTGTAGCGTTCAGCACAATTGCATTGTATACGCTCGGTGACTTGTAAGTGCGGTGACTGGTCAGTGCTTCATGGCGGGCGACCTTGTCGACTTTCAGAGGCGAGAGGATGCCGACGAGTGGGTTGAGCGCGATCACTGCCACCATCACCACCTGCCAGAAGAACACGGTCGTGTTGATGCAAGCCGCAAAGTTCAGCAGCCAAGTGGGCGCCTTCTGAGCGGACACCTGAAAGAAATATTAAACAAAACGCATGTTCAAGCGTGGTGATATTTTGAAATTTCTAAAAATTTCGAGATTTGGAGCACTGTACTCAGACTTGGAGCACGGCAATTGACGTCCTAAACGATTCGCCCTGCGCTCATGGGAGGTGGTAGAGAGAGGGTGTACTCCACTTCGAGGATTCATTATAAGTTACCGTAAATCCTTCAATAGAAGCCCCC